>JANAVB010021600.1:45211858-45216858 GCA_029216955.1 Iris pallida
TACAGCTTACCATGCCATGATACATACATGTACACTCCATGATTTATTATATATGCTCTATTTATAGTCTTATAGCTTTTATTCTATCTTGAGATCTGTTATGAGATATATGTACTCGTTCCATCCTGACTGGACTGTTGATAAAATATTACAGATGCCGATGAGGGAGATTGCAGTACCTACTATGGTCCGGACGGCGTAGTGGGCCTAGACTTGGTCCCGCAAGGCATAGCTCCGCCTGACGAGACCATACCACTTGTTTAGTTAGAGTAGGTCTTTTGTACTGGACTTTATCTCCAGTTACTTTTGAGATTGTATTACTTTTGGACTGAATTAGAGACTGGACTTGTATATTATTTGTATTTGGACTTGACAGGTTATATTTTATCGTCTTGTTGTCTTTATCTTTCAGTCTTTACTTACCATCTTAGAGTTGTGATTGAGCACTTATATATATTCATTGCTTGTCCTCCGTTCGGAGTTGACCATATTCTCGACAGGTTTTGTTATATATATAAACTGTTGTCAGACTAGAAAATCCACAGCATTCTACACCGTTTTTTCGGTGAGGGCTGGGCGTTGTCGCGTCACGTGCCCTTTTAGCGGGTGCGGGTCGTGACACGTTTTAGTGGTGGCCCATGCAGGTCATGAAGTCACAATTAGTACAATGTCGTAGCGGCACTCGTCTTAGATTGTTGACTACGAGCCTGTGTTACACATAAGAGGTAGTAGGCTAAGAGTGCTCAATCACAGTAGGATCTTTCCTTGCTTATCTTGTTTACCGTCTTTGATATTGATTTACTGTTTTCTAGCTATCCTCCTTTGATATAATCCTTCATGTGCCATATTGATATTTTTTTTTCAATCTGTCTCCAGGATGGTTATGACTCATTCTCCTGGCGAGGAGCACGGGGAGACGGAGAGGTCTGCCACCTCTGGCGGACAGGCTCCGGTCACTTCTCCGGCTGATGGGACTTCTGTTGGGGCTCTCGGGGGCACTCCTCCAGCGCTCTCGATGACCGTCCCTGGGGCCATTGCGGGTGCTTTTCCCGTAGTGCCGGGGGCTACGGTGGGAGCTACCGGGGGCGTTCTTCCTCCTCAGTAGGGGACTCCTCCGGTGATGGTGGGAGCTATTCCTCAGTTGCCTTCTCTGTCCACAGGTATGGGGCAGACGCTCGCATTCTTTTACCAGGTGCTGGAGTCCCAACAGGCCCAGCACGAGGCTCAGTTGAGGCAGACAGAGGCTATGCGCCAGGGCATGGAGGATGCACACAGGTTGGCTATGGCGACAGTGGAGCGTGGGGCTCCACAGAGGGAGGTTCAGCAGCAGTAGTCGAAGATCGGGGATATCCAGGCTTTCAAGAAGCTGGATCCGAGAGATTTCAAGGGGATCGAGGTCATTATTTATGCTGATGACTGGCTCGAGGATATCGAGCGTCAGATGAGAGCCTCCCACCTGGCAGACGACCTGAAGGTCGAGGCGGTTGGTTTACAGTTGTTAGATGTTGCCCGGACATGGTTCCGGAATGAGCCGGCTCTTGCAGGAGAGGGCCACACTTGGGCTGAGTTTTGGGCCATGTTCAGAGAGAAGTTCTTTTCTCCTACAGACAAGATCGACCTCGTACGGCAGTTCCAGAACCTGCAGCAAGGCGGTATGACCGTATAGGAGTATGCGGCGGAGTTCGGCCGGCTGAGCCGATACGCCGAGTACATGGTGAGTGACCCGGTGATCCGAACGGAGCGCTTCCGGAAGGGATTGACATGGGATATCAAGATCCTGATCCCTTCCTTCTATGCGACATATGCAGAGGTTTATGCGGAGGCTCGGAAGGTGGAGAGGGAGTGGGGCTTGAAGCCGAAGAGAGATCGTAATTTGTTTTCGGGGGCCAGTAGCAGCGCAGGGGCTGCTAAGCGCCCTCAGCTTCAGCATCAGTCGTTCCAGCATCACCAGCAGCAGGGGAAGGCCAGAGCGTCTGTCCAGAGGGGTCAGCAGCGTCCGGGGCAGGATGATCCACCGTGCCACTTCTGCAAGAAGCCCGGTCACCTCTTCGAGTTCTGTAGAAGGAGACTGGGGCTGTGTCTCTTTTGCGATACCGCTGGACATCAGATGCGGGAGTGTCCCAAGAACCCCCGTGTTACTGGAGCAGCTCAGAGGGCACCTGTTCAGAGGGCACCAGCTAGTGTGCCGGTAGTTCAGCAGCGGGGTCCACTTCCGACCCAGCAGCAGCAGTTTGTTCAGTACCGCCAGCAGAGGGGTGGTCAGGGTAGAGCCTTTGCTCTTGCAGCCGAGGAAATGGAGCCTATCGCGGATGTTGTCGCAGGTTCTATTCTGCTCGATTCTTTTCCAGCTTTGGCCTTATTTGATTCTGGTGCTACGCACAGTTTTGTGTCTGTTTCTTTTGCTCTTATGCACAATATTATTGCTGAATATCTTGGTAGGACTTGTAAGATTATGACTGGGAATGGCATCATCCTAGTTAATAATGTTTGCAAGGGGTGGAGAGTTTCTTTGAGAGGCCGGGAGCTGAGTGCGTGTTTGCTCGTAATGCCACTTCCGAGTTACGATGTGGTACTCGGTATGGACTGGTTGAGCATGCACCACGCTAACATTGACTGCAGAGGGGGCAGGATTCTGTTTAGGCCGCCGGAAGAGCCGGAGTATGAGTTCACCAGGGGTGCAGCGGAGCAGGGAGATGGATTCTGCGAAGCTTTGTTGGCGGGGCCGGTGTTGCCACATCCACTCATTGCTGAGTTCTTGGATGTCTTTCCTGAGGAACTGCCCGGGATGTCGCCAGATTGTGATATTGAGTTTTCTATAGATCTAGTGCCGGATGCTGAGCCTATCTCCTAGCACGTCTATAGAATCAACAACAGTGAGTTAGCAGAGCTGAAGAGACAGGTCGACGAGCTGGAGGACAAGGGCTTTATTCGATCTAGTTCTTCACCTTGGGGCGCGCCAGTTCTTTTCGTCCCCAAGAAGGATGGTACGGTACGTCTGTGCATTGATTACAGGGCGCTCAACAACCTTACCATCAAGAACAAGTATTCTTTGCCGAGGATTGATGACTTGTTCGACCAGTTGAGCGGCGCGAGGGTGTTCTCGAAGATCAACTTACGTACCGGGTACCATCAGCTGAAGGTGAAACAGGATAACATTCCGAAGACTGCCTTTCGGACCCGCTATGGCCAGTATGAGTATACCGTCATGCCGTTTGGGTTGACCAACGCCCCGACGGTATTCATGAACTTGATGAACAAGGTATTTCATCAATACCTTGACAAGTTGGTGGTGGTCTTCATTGATGACATTCTCATCTATTCGAAGACACCAGAGGAGAACGATGAGCACCTAAGGATTGTGTTGGACACTCTCAGGAGGGAGCAGCTGTATGGGAAGCTGTCCAAGTGCGAGTTCTTCTTGGATCGCGTGGAGTTCCTAGGCCATGTTGTCTCTGGCGAGGGGATTTCAGTGGATCCGAAGAAGATTTCTGCAGTAGAGTCCTGGTCTACGCCGAGCTCAGTAGCTGAGGTTCGGAGTTTTCTGGGTCTGGCAGGTTACTACCGAAGGTTCGTGCAGGACTTTTCCAAGATTGCCCAGCTGATGACCCGCCTTACCAAGAAGGACGAGGAGTTTGTTTGGTCCGATGAGTGCCAGGCCACCTTCGAGGAGCTGAAGGTGAGGTTGACTACAGCTCATATCTTGACGCTACCATCTGGATCTGGTGTTTATACGATCTACAGTGATGCTTCAGGACGGGGTTTGGGTTGTGTGCTTCAGCAGCACGGGAAGGTGATTGCCTATGCATCTAGACAGTTACGTCCTCATGAGAGGAATTACCCTACCCACGATCTGGAGCTGGCAGCGGTCATCTTTGCTTTGAAGCTGTGGAAACACTATCTGTACGGAGAGCGAGTTGAGATCTATACAGATCACAAGAGCTTGAAGTACGTGTTTACCCAGAAGGAGCTGAATATGAGGCAGAAGAGATGGTTGGAGCTGATGAAGTATTTTGATATATCCTTGCAGTACCATCCGGGGAAGGCCAACGTGGTCGCGGATGCTTTGAGCAGGTATCCCGTGGCCATGTGTTTGACGATGGATCATCACCTTCTGGCAGATCTGGAGGGCTTGGGTATATATGTGATAGTTCCTGGGTTCGAGGCACGGATGTGGGGTCTCCAGGTGCAGTCAGAGCTGATGGACAGAGTTAGGGCATCTCAGTTTGAGAATGAGGCTCTGAGAGTCATCAGGGAGCAGGTCCGGAGATGACTGTTGGATGAGTTCTCTATAGCAGGGGATGGGTCGTTGAGGCATGGTACCAGATTGTGCGTGCCGAGCGGAGGACTTCGGGAGGAGGTTCTTCAGGAGGCGCACCATTCTCAGTACTCTATGCATCCCGGAGCCAACAAGATGTATAGAGACTTGAGATAGCATGTTTGGTGGTATGGCATGAAACGTGAGGTGGCTCAGTTCGTTTCGAGATGCTTGGTGTGCCAGCAGGTGAAGGCCGGAAGGTAGAGACCCGGTGGATTGCTCCAGCCACTACCCATTCCTGAGTGGAAGTGGGAGCATATCACTATGAACTTTGTATCTGGGCTTCCGCGCTCTCCAGGAAGGAAGGATGCGATTTGGGTCATTGTTGATCGATTGACCAAATCGGCCCACTTTTTGCCTTTCAAAGTGGGTTTGTCGACGAAAAGGTTGGCCGAGATGTACGTGCGGCAGATAGTCCGATTGCACAGGGTTCCAGTGAGTATAGTCTCGGATCGGGACAACCGATTCACTTCCCACTTCTGGAGGAGTTTGCAGCTTAGCTTGGGCACATCGCTCAAGTTCAGTACCGCATACCACCCCCAGACAGACGGGCAGTCGGAGAGGACGATTCAGACCCTCGAGGATATGCTGCGCACCTGTGTCTTGGACTTCGGAGGATCTTGGGAGGACCACCTTCACTTGGTAGAGTTTGCTTACAACAACAGCTACCAAGCCAGTATAGAGA
>JANAVB010021600.1:45221858-45349358 GCA_029216955.1 Iris pallida
TACAGGCAGATTCATGTTTAGCTCAGCTCAAAAGTCCTGATAATACACCGATGTCGTGTCCCCAATATCACAGTATGATGGAATCAATTCCTAACATTACTTTCACACAAGAGGATATGTTGTTGAAGCATAATCGACATGACAGGCCTTTGTGTTATACAGGGTATATTGAGTCTACTGAAATTGACAGAATTTACATCGATCCTGGTCTTCCATCAGCATTATTCTTCAGAGTATGCTACGACCATTGAGGATTCCTACTAGTGAGTTGACTTACACTAGTACGACAATTGTTGGTTTCAATTCTGGAAGGAGTAAACCATTGGGAAAAAATCGTCTGAAGATTCAAATAGGTGATCTTCGAACCATGGCAACCTTTTATGTTATCAATTCAGATGTATCTTATAATATCCTCCTCGGAAGACTATGGATATATGAGCATAATATTGTACCTTCAACTCTCCACCAATGCTTCAAATATGTGGATTCTCAAGGGACTGTAAAGACTGAATTTGTAGATCTCAATCCTTTTAAAGGTGTTGAAGCTTATTTCTCTGATTCAATACTTTATACACAGGAGCATGTGAAGGAAATATCCGATATGGCTGAAGATCGATCGCCTTCAGAAGACCAATCGCCCTCAGAAGACCAATCACCTTCAGAAGATCAACCTTTGAAGATGAAGGTTAAAGGTAGGATTCAATCCCAACCTGTCAATGATGAACCTTTGGTAATTAAAGTTAAAGGAAGAACTCAAACTACGTCTGACGAATCTGTGAAAATTCCAGTCAAAAGTCGAGTTCAAGCCAACACTAGTGATCAACCTCTCATGATCAAAGTTAAAGGACGTACTTCTCGTCCAACTGATTCAGAACCACTGGTTATCAACCTCGGCAAGTCTACGCCGAAGACGAATGACGGTCCGTTAATGATTAATCCAAAGCGTAGCAATCAGTCTGTCAATGATGTAAATATTGATCAATCTATTTTTCTATTTTAATGAAGATTTCCTTTTGGAGTATATGGCTGTCAAATATATTGAAAGAATGACTTTTGATAATCAAAGTCATCAACATAAACTGATATAAATACAGAGGAAACCTTATATATTAACCATAAAGAGAATTATTTTCCTCCTTATGTCGATGTTGGGCCCTATGCTCAGATGTTCCTAACATCTACTCCTTATTTTCTATATGTTGCCTCATCATCACAAGCTTGTGTGGTTTATAGATGTCACGAAGAATTTTATTTTGTGATCCCGTCTACTAAGAAAAACAAGCGTCAAATTGTGTTTGGTTTAGCTAGAAATATTTCTGTGATCCAGGCAGATAATCTCGAAGAGAAAGATAAAGGAAAAATCAGAATTGACAAATATAGTCAACAATCTCTTAAGATTATTCAAAATATGGGATATGATTTGAAAACCATGTCAGGTCTCAATCAGGGCAAAGGTAGATGATTACCATTATGTGGTGATCCGTTTTATCAACGAACCCATCATGGTTTGGGATACGATACATCCCACATGTTTAAGGAAGATATAGAAGAAGAATTTTCTTCCAGTTCTTCACAATCCTCAGATTCTGAAGGAGTCCAATATGTTGAATCTGAACACGTCTTTTCAGTTAATACGGTTCAAACTGATGATAAGTCTGAACTATTTGAAAATGACCCTTGGGCACAACAAATGGATACTCAGTGGGAGCTTCGGTTTGAACAGCGACAGCCACCCACAGAAGATGAAATCGTCCAGATTGATGTTGGAGACGAAACTACGTCAAAGCCAATATTTATTAACAAAAACCTTTCTGAAGATGAAAAAGAAAAGTTGATAAAGCTGATAAAAGAATATATCGATATCTTTGCATGGAGCTATGAGGATATGTCGGGTCTAGATCCTAAAGTAGCTACCCATAAACTCAATATTCTTCCTAATGCCAAACCTGTAAAACAACAGCAGCGGCATTTTCGACCAGATATGATGGATGCAATTGAAGCAGAAGTTAAAAAGCTGATTACATGTGGCTTTGCCCGTGAAGAACAACCCAGATTGGGTTGCCAATATTGTTTCTGTCATGAAAAAGAATGGAAAAGTTCGAGTTTGCATAGATTTTTGAGGTCTCAACGCAGCTTGTCCAAAAGACGAATTTCCACTTCCTATCACTGATGTCATGATAGACAATACATGTAGTTTTGAACGTATGTCCTTTATGGACAGATTTTCAGGATACAACCAAATTAAGATGTATTCAGGAGATAAAAAGCACACTGCTTTTCGTACACCCCTTGGAGTTTATTGCTACACAGTTATGCATTTTGGTCTAAAAATATCAGCGCTACATATCAAAGGGCCATGAGCAATATATTTCAAGAACATCTGCGAAAAATAGTTGAATGTTACGTTGATGATATCGCCGTAAAAGTCGATTAAAAGATGATCACATTCAAGACTTGAAGACAGTATTCGAGTTGATGCATCAACATCAATTAAAGATGAACCCCACTAAATCTTTCTGAGGAGTTTCCAGTGGCAAGTTTTTGGAATTTGACATTACTTCTCAAGGTATCCATGTTGATCCTGATAAAGTCAAAGTAATTCTTGAAATGCGTCCTCCATGTAATCTGAAAGAACTCCGTGGCTTTCAATGTCGCATTGCTTATATCAGGAGATTTATATCAAATCTTTCTGGGAGATGTCAACCTATCTCTCGTTTATTGAAGAAGGGTGTGTCATTTGTTTGGGATGAAGCATGTCAAAAAGCATTCAATGACATCAAACAATACCTCATAAATCTACCTGTTTTAGTATCCCCAGTAGTAGGAAGACCATTTTTGTTGTATGTTCGAGCATTAGATCATTCTCTTGGTGCTCTTCTTGCATAGAAAAGTGATAAAGGTCATGAACATGCAATTTATTATCTCAGTCGAATGATGGTTGGGGCTAAATACAGGTATACTCCGGTGGAAAAAGAATGTCTAGCCTTGGTTTTTGCCATTCAAAAGACGCGACATTATGTATCGGGACAGACTATTCATGTCATATCCAGAATAAATCCTATTCGGGTATTAATGAAAAAGCCGAGTATTCTTAACTCCTGGTTAGCTACCTGGGCAATGTTTCTTACCCCCTATGATATGGTCTACATATCTCAAAAATTAATGAAGGGGCAAGCGTTAGCTGATTTCTTAGCAGATCATCCTATACCTGAAACTTCTAAATTATATGACGACATTCCAGATGAAGTCATAGATTGCAACATGACTTTGAGGGATGACATTTGGCAACTATACTTTGATGGAGCATCACGAGTTAGACCTAAAGGCAATATTGTCTCTGGAGTAGACATTGTCTTGGTCTCTTCTGATAAAATGGTTATATACCGTGCTTATTCCCTCAATGAACCATGTTCCAATAATGTGGCAGAATATAATGCTCTGTTAATTGGTCTTCAAGTAGCAAAACAATTAGACATTGAGTTTTTGGAAGCATATGGAGATTCTCAGTTGATTGTTAATCGGGTCAGAAGGACATATGAAGTCAGAAATCCTGACATCATTCCCTATTATCAAGTGGTAGTCGAATTGGCTTTTTCATTCAAAGGGTTCTTCATTGAATTAGTACCGCGTTCTCAAAATTTGGAAGCTGACGCTCTCGCTAGTCTAGCTGCAGACTTAGGAGTTCCAATCAGAAGACAAAATACCTTCACTTTGTTGGATCGAGACCTATTCTATATCAAGAATAATTTGCATATCGAACAGAGTTATGTTACCGAATTAAATTTTCAGCAAAAAGATTGGAGAAGTCCATTTATTGATTATGCGGTTTATAGGATTTTACCTGAAGATCCAAAAGAAGCTGCATTAATCAAAAGATGATCATTTCGATTTTACTACGATTCTTCTATGCACATGTTGTATCGTCGTTCTTATGACGGACTTTTACTGCGTTGTCTCTTGGAAAGCGAAGCCAAGCAAACACTTCGTGAAGCTCATGATGGAGTTTGTGGTGCACATCAACCAGGTCCAAAGTTATAGGACCGTATTCGAAGAATGGGTTATTATTGGCCTTATATGATAGTAGATGCTGTAGATTATGTCAGACGGTGTAAAGCATGTCAGATTCATGCTGATTTTATTCATCAACCCTCTGAATTTTTACATCCTACAGCAGCTTCTTGGCCTTTCGAAGCTTGGGGTATGGATATGATTGGTCCAATTAATCCCTCTTCTGTCAAAGGGCATCGGTTTATCATGGCTATAACTGATTATTTTTTAAAATGGGCAGAAGCAGTTCCTCTTGTTGAAGTAAAAACGTCTAATGTGGTTAACTTTATCAAACATCATGTCATTTATCGTTTCGAGGTCCCCCGAAGGATAATCCATGATAACGGACCACAATTTGCCAGTCAGGCATTTTATCGATTTTGTGACAAGAATCGAATCCAGAACTTATCTTCTACAGCTTATAATCCAGCTGCTAATAGTTTAGCAGAAGCTTTCAACAAAACAATTATTAAACTTATCATGTCCATATTACCTCTGATAATTATTTTTTATCTCATACATATTTTTAAAAAAAGAAGAATAAAAATATATATTTTATTTATTTCATGATTGGAAATAGTACATCAGCAAAATGAAGGAAATGACAGAAGATAAAAATTCTTTATTGAGTACAAAAATTTCTAAGTTGGAGCAGACAGATCTTCAATCATTTTCTGTAATTCTGCCAGACGCTTTTCGCGAGAGCCCAATACAGTTGTATATGCTATGGATCTTCGAGCTTCCGCAGTACAAAGGTGGAAGAGTTCGGCAAAGGCAGCTATCATTTTGTCATTGGCTTCTTCAAGGGTTTTGATGTTTGATTCAGAACCAAAGATCCGTTCTTCCAAAATGGAACTTTGCCTCAAATATTAATCTCTATCTGCCGTCATCCGGTTTTGCTCATCCTTTAATCGAGCCATCTCAGCCTCGACTTCACGAATTCTATCATTTTGTTGATAAATTTTCATATTCATTGAGTCATAGGCTTGTTGATGCTTCTCCAACAAGGGTTTATTTTCTTTCAAGAAGATCCTTTCCACGGCAACCTTATTGCTATAATCTTGAAGAGATTCTTTAAAGATGGTTTCCCGAGTCGTATACTCATTAGTGAGAGCATCATACTCAGATTGGACGAGGCTTTCTATAGTCCCACTTGACAACCTTATATATTCTTTGATGGGTTGTTCAAGTCCCTGGACTATCTTCTGCAAAGCTGCTGCCCTCTCAGTATCATTAAACATTTCGATATTGTTTATGGTAGTAGCAATCGCACTTTTTAAACTCTCATAACTGAGGCCTTTCTTCAAAACTATTTTGATCAACGCTGCCAAAGTTTTGTAAAAAGTTTCAGTATGAATCTCTATCAAAAGATTCATATCAGCATTGGAGCTTGGTATATCAACGATATCTGCCAATCTCTTTTCCTGGAAACCGGAGACAGGTGCTGTCGTCGCTGTGGTAGCAAGCTGAGTTAACGATATATCTGTTATCGTTACCATGGCCAATTGATTTCTAGGGAATTTCGGGACTACATCTTCAACAACCTTTTCTGCTACCTCCGGAGGATAAGTTTCGGTGGTAGGGGATGGTATTACGGAGGTGCTGCCTCCTATGTTCGATTCAAACTCGAACACGACTGTCTCAGGAATATGGTCTGGACTAGCAACAGTAATTGATGTTGCCGCTATATCTACGACCTCGGCAATCTGTTCTTTAGCAGCAATTGATTCTTTGAGCACTGTTGGCTCTTCTTCTGCAGTTGGTTCTTCTTCTCTTTCTTCGGCAAGAGAAGACAATTTTTGGTATGCCTCTCCTGCAAGCTCTTGTTGAATCTTCATAGATGGAGAATCTTCCTTAGAAAGAGAATCTTCTTTTGAAGAAGAACTTCCTTCTTCAGATTCTACTACCTTGTCATGAATAGACTTTTAAGGAGGAGGTGGAGCAACGGGCTTTGCCACAGTGATGATACCGACAAAGATTAAATAAAATAGTCAATATACAAAATCATAATACATATTTCTATATAAATTTTGTGTAATTGATCTTTACCTGGAGTAGGTGCAGGAAGTGATAAGAGTGCGTCATAATCTAAGTCCTAATCATCATCATCTAATTCAAGAGCCAGTTCATCCGAGGGGATGGGTTCCGGATCATTAGCATGAGTTGTGGCGGTGTCTTCAACAGCTTTCGCCTTTTGTGGCGAAGATAGATGCAATGAAGTGCTAAGTCGTCTGGGAGAGAGGACTCCTGTAACTTCTGTTGCTGCTGCTGGCTGGGTGCTGAAGACCCTTCTCCAGGTTGAGCTGAAGAAGATATAATATTTTGAGTCTCCTCAACAGGATTTTCGCTTTCTGGAGTAGCGGCTCTCTGTTTGGAAGGCCCTTTAACAGTAATCTTCTTCTTTTTCTCCCGGAGAGTAACAGTTGTGTCTGATTTCCGCTTCCGGGTTGTAGTGATGGTAATTGCTCCTGCAGCTGTTTCCCCAACTCCCATAGGGATCGCTTCCAAATATTCATCTGGAACAGCATCATCAGGTATGTCCGAAGGCACCATAACTGGTTCTTCGGCGTCTCCTTCTTTTTTCCACCGAAGACTTCCTTTTATGTTGTAGTCTTTGGCGAAGGAACGAATGGAGACATAAAAATGTGCATAAGAATGAAGCATTCGTAGTTTATTTGTGCTCGTGGCGATTGACACATGAAATTTGGCACCGGTGCATCCAGCGCTGAAATACCGCCATGCCCTCTCTCCATCAACTAATTTTCCATAATTGTTAAAAGTGGTGGAGGGATTACCAACGTGAAGCTGGTCATACCCGAACTGACGAGCGAACCGGCTGGGTAGATACGATTCGAAAATGCAGTTATCTTCAATTCTATACATCAGATGTGAGGGTCTGATGTATATTAGCCAATTAAAGACTGCCGCAGGTATTTCTGTTCTATCTTGACCTACGTCATCAAATTGTACACCAAAACAGTCGGCTGGAACTGGTGGTCGTGTGCAAAAAAAATTCCAACCATACGAGAAATTCAGTGCTGCCCGGGTATCCGTCACTGAAGTCGCATTCCACGTGGCTTTACTAAACGTCTGGAGGAATACCTCCGCATCATTTTCAGGGCCTAGTGGCAATAAGCTGCAGTTGTGATGCAGTAACCAGCCCACTAAATAAGTATAGGGCATCTCCACCCTAGGGAAATCGCTATAAGTCCTAAAAATCAAGTTGCATCCATCAAATAGTGCACATAAGTCCAAACTGCGCATCCATCAATGAACAGCGCTAACATGAACAGCGCCAAAAATTAACCGCGCTAGACTGAACCGCGCCACTGCCCGAGCGTGCTATGCTAACGTGGCAAAGCCATCATTACTTGACAAGAAAATCAAATCTACTGACAGCCTGACAGCCCGAAAAGTGAGGAGTCTGCTCGTTTCTCGTGCCGTGCCACATTCTAGAACAGTTGTCCAAATCCTAGTGCTATCCAGCTGTCAAAATCCCAGCGTGGTCCAGCTGTCCAAATCCTAGCGCGATCCAGCTGTCCAAATCACAGCACAATCCATTTGACCAGAGCTGAGCGCAGTCTGAATCTAGCGCTATTCAAGTGGAGCGATCCATCAAGTTTTTTTGAAGATAACTGACATATATTACGTGGCTTACATGCCATCAATTGGCTCGTCACGTGGCAACCGCCTATACACGACCAAGCGCATTTTAATCAAACAATACCACGCGTCTAAATACAGTTAGCCCACGATCGAGCAACTGTCCAAAGGCCAGCACAGTTTACAGCCTGTCCAGTCTGTCACTGGCGTAGTCCATTGTGCGCAATCCAGAATAACTACAAAACAGTTATTTCTAGAACTCTATAAATAGAGTTTCAAGTTCTTCATTAAAGAGATAAGATCATTTTCGAGATCATCAGAGATCAGGAGTTCTTGTCCAAGTGTTGCTGCATTCTTCAGAGGCTATCGTCTTCAAAGTTCACATAGTCCAAGGGATAAAGCGATCGTCTTCAGATCGAATTCCTAAAGTTGTACTTTCCTAGAATTCATTGTACTTTTGTACTATTCTTTAAAGTTTGTAAAATAAAGGATTTTGTTTTTGCAAACAAAATGGCGACTCTGCTGGGGACAACTTTCTTCTCCGACGAGGAAGTGACAACTCAATGTGACATTGCGTCTATCGGAAAGACGCAGAAGACGCTGGTTGTGAAGGTCAACCAGACTGCCTAAGAAGCGATGATCAATTCTGGGGCTACTCGGTGCACTGTGACCTCTGCCAAGAGCAAGGTCCATTCAGTGTGGACCCCGAAGTCCTCTACGCAGCCTGCTGTCTCTTCTGACAGGGGACCAGTGGCCACTTCTGCCCTTGCGCAATTTACTACCCGCTCTGCCAAAGCGCCATCCAAAGCTCCTGTAGTCCAAGCGCAGCACGCTACTCCTCTTGCCACAGCGCAATCTATGACTTATGCTGCTATGGCAAAGTCCAAAACTCCTTTCCATCTGGCGCAGTTGGAGGCTTCTTTCCCTCATGCGCAATCTACTACTTTTTCAACCAGAGCGCAATTTAATCCCTTTGTAGCCAAGGCTTCACTTGCTGCTTCTTCCAGAGCACAGGTTACACCCCATGCTGGTTCTATGGCCAATGAGCCATCTGTCATCTCCTCCAGAGGGCAAGTTGTTGCCTCTTCTGTTCCTGCGCAACCCAAAGGGAATAGTCCTTTGACTATTCTCCCCTCTTCTAATAACAAAGGGAAAGATTATGCCCCCTTTCAAAACCTCCTATTGTACTAGCGCAACCCACAGGGGGTAGTCTTTTTACAATTCCTCCTCCTTCTCAGAACAAACAGAAAGACCCTTTGGTCTTTTCTCAATCTTCCGTAGTCCAAAACCTGGAAAACAACAGAGGAAAACGCTCTTTGGCCAACCCTTCTTCGCAAAATAAAGGAAAAGGCCCTTTGGTCTTTTCCCAGTCTTCTCCGGTTTTTACCTCAGAAGATCCATCTGAACATGCCTCGGCACCAAACAGTACAAAAACTCTCTCAAACAAGAGTTCTTCTTTCCCTGCTAAAGGGAAGAATATTGACCAGAGAGGCATCTTGCCTACTCCAGTAGCACACTTCCAAGATCTCCCAACTCTTCGGATATCCCGATCAAAGCAGAAGAAATTGCTAGTGTCTCAGGCGGAGGCCCCTGGGAGTGAATTTGCCGATTTACGGACTTATCTCAATAGACCAGTTTCCATGAAACGCAAGCAACCAATGCCGAAGACGAACTCACATCAGAAACAAACTTCCAGGAGGAAAAATCCTGACACCTATGCCAACGAGTTGAGTACTTCTCTGTATACTCATGGGACAAAATATCTGAAGAATCGGAATCATATTCCGAATGTCGTCAAAGAATATATCCGTGATCTTTGGGAACACCTCAAGCAGAAATGGGACAACACTTCAACACCTCCAATCCAACCACTGGAACGCCATTGTAAGCACAAGGTGGTTATTAAGTGTTGTTGCCAAACGACAAAACGATCTGCCTTCGATCGTTTAACATCTGAACCAATGTCAGAAGACGAAGACAAGGTGCTCTACGCCTCTGTAAATATAGCTTCTCGAGACACTGGGGGTAAGAAGTGTTCAAAGCACGGCAAGCGCCGCCAGCCCAGTCAACGATATCTAGATTTACTCCATGAATCTTCTTAAGGAGTATTCCGACACACCCGATCCCGAAGTCGAGACACAGTCGGTCATAGAAATCTTCTTCAAGATCCCTCTGGTCATTTCCCTATTTCTCACTCAGGGGATGATTCTTTCTCTGATTATGATGCATATAGCGAAAGCTCTAAGCAGACAGTGTCTTCTACTGTAACCAGAGAAGTGTCATCCTATGTTGTTACTGAAGATCCAGACGCTTCTAGTTCGGTAAGTCAAGAGCAACGAATAGCCGCACTGGAAGACAAATTGAAGACCATCGCTGAAATGTTCACAAATATGCATGTCGTTATTGTAGCTCAACATACAGTATCACCGACTGCACCTGCTGTAAATCTCGAGATTATAGCATCATCGGTGCCTGTCAATGCGGGTTTGGGGGTACCGTCTCCTCAAATAGCCTCAATACCTATTCAAATTACACCCAGTCATTCAGGGGCTGGGGGTAGTGCTTACCATGTTGTTCCTTCTCCTAACACGGTAAGCCAGCCCATTATTTCTCCATCCTCAGGAGATGCCAATGAAGCTATAAAACTTCTGTGTACTCAGTTCGAAGCCTTCAAAGAGAAAGATGGTCTACAGAGGCTGGGGATCAAACAACCTTACCCGGTTGAATGGAAGGAAGTCTCATTTCCTCCAAAGTACAAGATTCCCACGATCATGCTGTTTGACGGCAGTACTTCTTCGAGTCAGTTCATTAACCATTTTGAGGTAATAACTTTCCAACTCCAGTCAAGCGATGCTCTTCTTACTAGAGTCTTCGTCGGCTGCTTAGCAGGCACAACATATGATTGGTATCGCAGCCTGCCTGACGGCTCTATCACTTCATTTGCTGGGTTCAAGCAGATGTTCCTGGAACGATTCTACGAGGGTATCAACGATATGACTATATCTGCCCTCAACAAGATCAAGCAAAGACATAATAAAACTGCTGAGAGTTTCATTGAACGATTCCGCCGAGAAGCACTCAAAATGCCTCCTGAAACCCCATCTATTGTAACGATAGACACTTGTAAATCAAACTTCTTGCCTATCATTAGCATGTGGACGGGGTCAACACAGTTCCAGGATTGACCATCATTCATCGTCAATGCTAAAGCAGCTGAAGTTAGCGCCGAGAAGTTCAAACAGTTGGGGGTACACATGTCTAACCCTGATCGAGATAAGCCTTCTGCATCCGGTAGCGGTAATCGCCAGAATAACCGCAAGGACAAAGAAACCTTGAACATCAACCTCAAGAGCAAGGAATCTTTGGCCGTTAATGTGGCTAAACCCACGTCTACCTCTGCTTCTACTGCACGTCCACCAAACGAACCTCGTCCAAAAGTAGAGTATTCCTTTGATGAAAATGATACAGCAAGCATCTTCGACTGTTTGCTTAAAAGCAATAAATTGCAACTCCCTGACCCGAAGAAGCCTGACAAAGTCCGTAAAACTGACCACCCTAAGTATTGTGTTTATCACAGGTTCATAGGGCATCCTACTCGGGCATGCTACGTGCTCAAAGGCAAGATTCAAGAGTTCGTCAACGCTGGTGTCGTCACTCTCCAACAGGATGAAAAGATTATTACAGCCAATATGATTTCTGTACAGTTCGGTGACTTTCCGCCACAAGTGGTGCAGAGTGGCATCATCCCCATTCCCAGGGCCACTCTGGAGATTGAGAATCTTTCTTCTCCACGAAGTGAAGTTCTTGTCCCCTTATCCCTTGATAATGGTGAGATCATGTGGATCCATCCTGATCTTGTTTCAAATTTTGAAGTTCCTTCTTCCTCCAAGCAAAAAGAACGCTCTAAGGGTAAGACAAAGAGCTGCAATATGGTGTCTTTTGACCCTCACTACAACAAAAAGACCTATTAATGACGTTTGATAAGTGGATTTCATGACGGCTGATAAAAAAGCGTTATGAAAGTTCGAAATGCCTTTTTTCTATGACATTTTGGGCTAATTTTGGACTTTTTATAACGTTTATAAAACAAAACATTATTAATATTTTAGAGCGATGGTAAACTTGTAATATTTTTAAGTTCAATTTTTTGGGCAAAATGCTGAGAACAGCCCGCGCTTCAACAAAATTTTTCATCTCCCCTATTCTGGTCTTCTCCTTCTCCTCCTCTTCTTCTCCTTCCTTTCCCCCAACTCCAAAACCCTAACCCGAACCACAAATATCTCAGCTCAGACCGCTTCGTACATAAACCCCTAGTCCACTCCCTCTCTCTACCGGCTCCATCCGCGGCTCCAATGGCGCAGAAAAAAGACGGCGGCGGCCGTGCCAACTCCGATGACCCCGACAAACTCGCCCGAACCACTCTCCAGGTCGTCCTCCTCGCGGACAGCTTCACCCAGAAGTTCCGTCCCATCACTCTCGAGCACCCAAAAGTATGTCTCACCAAACCCTAACCCTAGAAAATCCCTAAAATCTCTGAACCCTAATTTTGAAGTTTTGTCTGGGACATCCCAATTTAATCTCATGCCAAATGAGATGTAAAGAGTGATGCTTTAGATACTTTGTTAACTATCATTGGGATATTACCTTTATCTGATTTTTCTCCCACTGTTTATCTCAAAAAAATATTGATGTATGTATGCTTCCTTTTTTGTCTTTTCCCGTTCCCTATTTTATGGCTGATTGTATACTTGAGAAATGTATGGATGAGAACATGACACTAAGTTCACAGTATTTGTCAAATGATCATACACGATATATATATTGGACACAGTTTTACATTGATCATACACGATACGGTATAGAAATGATAAAATATGGACATGACGATATTGACATAACATTTATTTTGTTTTAAAAAAAAAGTTAGAATGTTGTAAGTTTAGCTCGGAATAAATTAAAATTCCAGCTCAAGTCCTTGGCTACAGAATGTTGTACGATTGAAGGAATAAATTGAACTTGGGAATTCCTCAGTTTCTCTTTGTTCTTGAAGTGTTGGTTATTTCAGGCTTTCTCGTTGCAACATTTCTATGTGCGGTATGTTAATGACTAAAGAAAATAATAGAGAGGTGCCTCTCTAGCTTATAGATGCAAAGGACTTCGAGTGGACTCATGAAAAAGGTCAACAATGCATGTTTTACTCATAGTTTTGTAACCATTGGTTGACCTGTCAGGATTTGTTCTTGTTGTTATTAGGCCAGGAAGGAGATCAGAACAACGATGTAGGAGCCTGAATTTTCCAGAAGCATGTGCAGGCAAAGTTTTTAGGACCAACCAGTCACTGGACAAATCTGCACCAGTCCAATAGCTTCTGTACCCCTCAATCATCTATCTGCAGTTGACCTCATCAGAAGGCCAAGATATTGCACAAGAAGATCACTGAAAAGGCGTACAACGATGAAGAAATCATCAGGATTATTACTACAAAGAGCAAAGCCCAATTGAATGCAACATTCAATCATTATCATAATGAGTTTGGTCATCCAATCAGCAAGGTATTAGCTACATCTTTAGATATTCTTGCTTTTTTGTTTCACATGTACCCTGTTTGAGTTGGTTTATTTTTATTTCTTGCCTACTTTTCTTGAGTTGGCTCAAGTCACAAGGTGCCAGTAGTCGGCTGAGTGTTTCTACAAGTTTGCATTTGGCGCACATTCAGTTGTATTGCAGTTGCACTGTCGGTGTTCCATAAAAATATCCACAACCATTATTTCATGTTTTGCTAGCTGATTTTTTACTTGTGGCTTCTGGACTTTCTGGTATTATGTTGTGTTACTTTTGATCTCCAAAAACTATTGAGTGCTATTTCAATACGTGTAAATCAGGCCAACATAATACATCTTTTTTTCAAAAATCATGCACTTGAAAGTTCTGGGTCCAATCTTTGATCAACTTCTATAAATTCGCTGTCTAGAAAAAAAAAGGTTTTATAAGGTTGCCGAGTAATATTTCCTACTAAAATAGACAAACTTAACCTATTATGAGGCAACTAGGTCCAGTACCTATTAGAGTTGTGCATGCATTTTGGTTCCTGGTGGATTTGGTGACCGTGGCGTGCCATGAATGATATTGGCAGCGAAGTTTGCTAGAGAGAATAGTGTACCCTATCTTGTGATTTGCTTGGGGTTGCAGATATCTGTTATAGAATATTCCAGATATGTATGTGTATCTTCTATTTTTGCAGAACCTGCTGTTATGATGTAAAATTGCAGTCTTTTCCTTGAATGTCATTTTATCTCCGTTTATTGTGTAATGTTTAGGTTTTGGGATTGGAAAGGGCAAATAGTAAAGAATTCGACTCTCAAATACCACATCCTGTTGTTATTTTCATGCCTGAGGTATTTTGTTTATCAACACTGTTTACTTTGTGCTTCAACCACTAAAGATGGTAGTTCTTGACCACATCAATTTGTGAATACAGGGATCAGGAAACACATGGGAAGTACAATGAGATTGGGGTCCCGGATAACATTTTTCAAAAATTATGATTGTGTCACTTCAAAGCTGTAAGCTTTTTCTTCTACCTACTAATCTATTCTCATACAATTTAGTTTGAAAAATATAAAATTGCTGGAGATATCCTTTCAGTTTGTAAATGCCATTCCTTTTTGTTCTGTCTTAATGTGTCGAGGAGATGAGTGTGATTCCATACACTTCATCTAAGGCCCTTTTTTAGACTACGGGAACTTTGAGAATGCTCCTAAATTGCACCAATTAAATTGCACCAAATTACATTCAGGCCCTTTTATTACTACAGGTAGGTATTTTAATGCTTTTTACCCCTTGTTTCTTTCATGTCGATTTAATTTTAGATTCAATGTATATGAAAGTATTTTATTACATGATCCTCAATTGCTAGTTTCTTGTTGGAAACTTGGTACCAACTCTTAAGACATGAGGTGGTCTTTTGGTAATTTTTTTTTATCTTTTTCAGGGTTTTGCTACGTGATGCCGACAGTTTTGATGTGCTCAAAGTTGAAGCCAATGTACTAATAGTTTTGAGGGTCTACTTACTAGTAGTAGTTGTAAATATATGTATTTGGATGTCCTATTTTGAAAAAATATAATAAAGATGGTGATATATATTATGTATATATTTGTAAATGGATTAAATGGTACTCTATGACATTTAGATGTTTTCTTGTGAATATGGTTCACAATGAATGTTTTGAAATTGAATTGAGCAACATTGAGCATTGATCTATAATTTTTTGGAAAGTAATATATAAATGTGCAGAATTGAGCGTTATAAATGTGCTGAATTGAATCTATAGAGATTACCTATTCATAACGCTTTCAAACTACGCTGAAAATAAGTGTAGCAGAAACTCATCATATTCATGACGTTTATTTTATGACGCTTTTAAAAAACATTTATAACACCCGTTTTTATTACGCTTTCTTTGGAAAAAAAAGCGTCATAGTTGGTCATTAATGACGGTTTTTAGCCGTCATTAAAAGGTATTTCTGTTGTAGTGCCTATAGTTGAAGAAGAGATCCTATTGGGCACCAGGTCAGGGAAAACCTATCTACGGGAGCATCCCGAAACTCAGAAGAATCATGCTTCATCTTTTGAGGCTGTTCTAATGCAGCCTGTCTCTACAGAGGACATCCCTTCTACATCATTACCAGTTGTGGAACCAACTCCTCCTAAACCGACAACAGCCGACAAAGGTAAACAACAAGTCCGCTTCGACAAAGTTTTGAAGTCTTCCCCTCAGGACTTGAGAAGCTATATAACTTTGACATATTGGCTCAATTAGCCAACACACCGGCCAGGCTATCCATCTTCGAGATCTTACGCCTCTCTAAAGAGACTCGAAAAACATTGAGCGAGGCTTTGATGCAAGCAGAAACTTGTCTAACTCTTCTCAAGAAACCTGAGTCAGAACCTGTCTCTTGTCTCCACTGTCACAGTGTGCTGGAATTAATTCCAAACATTACCTTCACACAAGATGACATGCTGATGGAAGACAATCGATATGACTGTCCTCTCTACTTTACAGGATATGTTGACACCATGAAGGTTGACCGTATTCTGATAGATCCAGGGTCAGCACTCAGCATCATGCCGAAAACGATGTTGGATGCTCTAAAGATTCCAGTACATAGCCTCTCTGGCACTATCACCACCATTCTGGGATTCAACCAAGGAAGAAGTGAACCTTTAGGCAAGATACGCTTAAAACTACAAATTGGCAATCTTCGTACGAAGGTGACCTTCTACATTATAGACAACAATGGTTGCTCTTACAATGCTCTTCTGGGGAGACCATTCCTTCATGAACACAACATTGTTCCTTCTACTCTCTATCAATGCTTCAAGTACGTTGATGACAAAGGAGAGGTCCAAAAAGAAGTTGCGGATCTCTACCCTTTTAAAGGCGTTGAAGCATATTGCAATGACGCTCGCATGTACAAAGAAGAATTTATGAAGGTAGTATTGGCCATGGATGTTGAGGAAGAACAAGAAGCAGTGCCTAATGACACTCTCATCATACCTGTCAAAGGGCGTGTCTCTCATCCTCAATCCTCAAACTACTGGCTATTCACCTGTCGGCCCATAAGCAATCAACTGGTGGTAATCAAGGTCAAAGGGAGCTCACCTCTTCTGAGCCACTGGTTATCGACTTATATCGTAACAAGGATCAAAGGGAGCTCACCTCTTCTGAGCCATTTGTTATCGACCTCTGTCGTAATAAGGATAAAAGGGAGCTCACCGCTTCTGAGCCGCTTGTTATCGACCTTCATCGCGACAAGTCTAATCCTCATTGCTCTTCTTCTCTTCCTCTTGTAATCGATCTGACCAAGTCTGCTAAGGTTAAAGGTCTTGTTGTAAATACGGATGTACAAATTAATGAAAAAGTATCTACTTTCCAGTATACTAATGTCATTTATCATACTAAATGCTATTTGGATATGCTAGACAGCTTTCAGTTATTTACAATAGTGGTCGTACAATCCCTTCAGACAGAGGTCTTATTTGAACATCCAGATGACTTATATTTTGTCGTTCCTTCTCGAAAGAGAGACGAGAGTCCAATACTTTTCAGTAAAGGGCCAAAACAAAAATTCAGCTATACGGATAATAGCAAAAGTAACGATATGGGACGTCTCTAACTTCGTCGTTATAGTCAACAATCAAAAGACATCATCCGAAAGATGGGTTATGACTTCAAGAATGGCCTCAATTATGGTAAGGGTAGACGAACTCCTATCCGTACGGTTGTTCCGAAAGAAAAATCAGAGATGTACTACAGTAGGACGAAAAGAGGTCTCGGATATACTTCACCTCCAGTCTTATCTCCAGAAGTCTCCGAATCCGATAATGAGGAGCACTCTAACTCTTCTGATTCTAGATCATGGGATTCTGACACCAGCATTGGTCAAGTTCATCGATTGATCATATCTTCTAACATGGTCTCTGCTGAACTCCCGGAAGGCTATGACGAGGATATCGAAGAAAATCCCGAAACAGATCCTTGGGTTCAACGAATGGATACCCAATAGGAACTCAGATTCGAACAACGGAAACCTCCTACCAAAGATCAATTGGTTCAAATTGATGTAGGAGAAAATGGGTCACCTCGTCCAATATTCATCAGCAAGAACCTTCCAGAGGCGGATAGGCAAGAATTAATTCTTCTTATTCAAGAATACATTGATGTCTTTGCTTGGAGTTATGAAGACATGCCAGGTTTAGATCCCAAAGTTGCTACTCATAAACTGAATATTTTACCGAATACAAAGCTAGTCAAACAGCAGCAAAGACGATTCAAGCCAGAAATAATGGATACAATTGATGATGAAGTCAAAAAGCTCATAGTTTGTTGCTTTATTCGAGAAGAACAACTTCCTGATTGGGTAGCCAACGTTGTTCCAGTCTTGAAGAAAACTGGCAAAGTTCGAGTTTGCATCGACTTTCGAGATCTTAATGAAGCTTGTCCAAAGGATGAGTTTCCTCTCCCTATTACAGATATCATGATCGATAACACTTGTGGGTTCGAAAGGATATCCTTCATGGATGGATTCTCTGGATACAATCAGATTTGGATGAATCCTGAAGATGAAAAACATACTTCTTTCCGCACTCCTCGCGGAGTCTATTGCTATACTGTGATGCCATTTGGTCTCAAGAACGCTGGTACAACTTACCAACGAGCTATGAGTACCATCTTTTGAGATCATCTGCGCAAGACTGTCGAATACTATGTCGACGATATTGCTGTCAAGAGTCGTCTAAATGAAGATCACATCCAAGATTTAAGAACTATCTTTAATCTAATACGCCAACATCAATTAAAATGAATCCCACCAAGTCATTCTTGGGTGTCTCTAGTGGTAAGTTTTTCGGCTTCGTCATTACCTCCAAAGGTATACACGTGGATCCTGAGAAGATCAAAGCCATTCAAGACATGCGTCCTCCATGCAACTTAAAAGAGCTACGAGGATTCCAAGGTTGACTTGCGTACATCAGGAGGTTTATTTCAAATCTGTCTGGATGCTGCAGACCGTTTACTCAGTTAATGAAGAAGTGTGTATCTTTCGTCTAGACCGAAGAATGTCAACGAGCATTTGATGATATAAAGCGGTATCTGATGAACCCACCAGTCTTGGTGCCACCAATCTCAGGCATACCATTCTTAATGTATGTCCATGTTATGGATCATTCGTTGGGTGCTTTACTTGCTCAGAAGAACAAAGAAGGCCATGAACAAGCTATCTACTATCTTAGTCGTACTATGATTGGTGCTGAACACCGTTATAGTCCGGTTGAGAAATAATGCCTAGCTCTTATGTTCGCTATTTAAAAGACTTGGCATTATATCATTGGCCAAACTATTTATGTCATTTCTCGAGTTAATCCTCTTCGGGTACTGATGAAGAAGCCCAGCACACTCAATTCTCGACTGGCTATATGGGCCATTCTGCTAGCCCAATATGACATGGTTTATGTTCTGCAAAAGTCTGTTAAGGGTCAAGCACTGGCTGACTTTTTAGCAGCTCATCATGTTCCGGAGACATCTAAGCTTTATGACGAAATTCCAGACGAAATATTGGAATCAAACATGATCTCTGAAGAATTTTCTACCTGGCATCTGTTCTTTGACGGAGCATCCCGGATCGAACCAAATGGGACCATTGTCGCAGGAGTTAGAATTGTTCTAGTCTCTCCAGAAGGATTAGCTATCCAAAGAGCTTATCCTTAGACCAGCCGTGCTCTAACAATGTGGCTGAATACAATGCCTTGCTTATTGGACTCCAGTTAGCTAAACAGTTGGAAGTCGAATATCTTGAAGACTATGGTGATTCTAAACTGGCTGTCAATCAGGTTAGAGGAACATACGAATTCGTCATCAAGATCTAGTACCCTATCATAAAGCAGCGATTTATATGGCTACATCATTCAAGGATTTCTTTATTGAATATGTCCGACGAGCTTGCAACACTGAGGCAGATGCTTTAGCTAATCTCGCGGCAGTCTTAGCGATTCCCGCCAAAAGACAACAAGTGGTTGTTTCCAACAGAGAGTTGTTCTACATTGAAAACAATCGCAACATTGAGTTTAGTAATTTTACCGAAGTCAATATTATTAATGAAGATTGGAGAGCTCCTTTCATTGACTTTTTAGTTCATGGCATACTTCCTGAAGATCCTAAGGAGGCTACGAGTATTCATCGACGATCTTTTCAATTCTACTATAATCAGACCACCAAGACTCTCTATCGACGGACTTATGACGGCCTACTCTTGCGTTGTCTTGTTAGTGATGAAGCGATGCAGGTATTGCGTGAAGCTTATGACGGTGTCTGTGGAGCACATCAACCTGGCCCTAAGCTATAGGATCGTATCCGACGAATGGGTTACTACTGGCCCTCTATGGTATTTGATGCCATCGAATATGCATGGAAATGTCGAGCGTGTCAAATCCATATAGATTTCATCCATCAACCGTCGGAATTCCTTCATCCGACTGTTGCTTCCTGGCCTTTTAAAGCTTGGGGCATGGATATTATAGGTCCTGTCAATCCTCCTTCTTCTAAGGGACATCGATTTATACTAGCAATAACTGATTATTTCTCTAAGTGGACCGAAGCTATACCTTTGGCTGAAGTCAAAACCAGCAGCGTCATCAACTTCGTCAAACACAATGTTATTTACAGATTTGGTGTACCTCGACGAATCATTCATGACAATAGACCTCGGTTCATCAGTCAAAAGTTCACCAGGTTCTGTGATGATCATCGGATTGACAATATCGCCTCTACAGCTTACAACCATGCTGCTAATGGCTTGGCTGAAGCCTTCAACAAGACTATCATCAAACTTCTTAAGAAGTTTGTGTCTACTAACAAATAGAACTGGAGTGAAAAGCTCGAAGAATGTCTATGGGCCTACCATACTACGGTCCGCAACCCCACAGGCTGTACACCCTTCTCTCTGGTATATGGTTGTGAAGCAGTTCTACCCCTGGAACTTTAAATTCCATCTTTGAGAATTGTCATCGCTAACGAACTTACTACAGAGAATAATGATTTTCTTCGACTTCAAGAATTAGAGGCGCTCGACGAGAAGCGGCTATTGGCTCAACAACATATTGAATTGTATCAAGCCCGCATCTCGAAGGCTTTTAACCGCAAAGTTAAAGTCAGAGCCTTTCAGAAAGGAGAACTTGTTCTAACAGTTAGACGTCCTATGACTATGAATCATATGAGCAAAGGCAAGTTTGACGCGAAATAGGAAGGGCCTTATATCGTGAGCAAAGTTTTCTCTAATGGAGCTTATCAACTCACAGAGTTGGACGGTCGAGTTGCGATGATGCCTATCAATGGCAAATTTCTTAAAAAGTACTATGTATAAATACAAAAAAGATTTCTTGTAAATGTGACAAGACAATTTATAAATTTTCTTTTTTATTTCATCATAAACGATATAACATGATATCAAGGACGAGGATCACTATCATCCTTTTTAAAGACAGGACGAGGACCACTGCCGTCCTTTTCAAAAATATAGTCAGCAAAGGAGCTGAGGACATCCTTGCTCGATTTTACTAGAAATGTGCAAGCGGCCATCCTCATAGCCTCCTCTTCTTCAGTCTTCCCTGGCTCAACTAGGAAGTCCAAGATATCATGTGACGGCTTGGGTGCAGACGAACCTTCACCTGCCTCCGTCTGCTTGGCTGGGTTGGCTCGGCTGGACGTTCTTCAATGGCTTCTTCGATCTTTGGGACGATCTCAGCCTTCTTGGATGCATCTTCAGATGATATTTTGTGTTAAAAATTGAAACTGATCATTCCATCTAAATTTTTGTTCTATTTATAGACAGAGATTCTTGAGATAGTCTATTACGAGAACCGAAGCGACGTGTTCTTCACCACATTTACTTATTTATTACGACGGTTCATCCGTTCATTTCATTCATCCCACGGTTCACCCGTTCATCCTATTTTGGTTCATCCGTTCACTCCATCCAATTGACGGTTCATCCGTTCATCCTGACGATTCATTTCGTTCATTCATTCTGACGACTCATTCGTTCATCCATATCAGCAACTTGTCACGTATTAATTACCTCTGATTAAGTTGTCTACCGAAATAATGATATTCAAAAAAATTATATTCTGTCATGTCCATATTACCTCTGAGCAGATATAAAAAATATAATTATTTTCTAAATCAAGAAATATATCATGTCCTGAACCTCTGAATATATTTTCTATCGCTAGTATTTATATCCGTAACAGGATATGCAATAAATAATAGAGCCATAAAATAATATATTTTCATTGATTCATTGATAAATGTGAAAGATATTACCAAAAGACATACAACAAAGAAGAAAATACAGAAAGTTTTCTTTCATTCAGCCGGAGGGATCATAAGATCAGCAATCTGTTGCTTCAAAATTTGGAGCCGTTCATCACGAGAATCCAGCACTCGTCTCCTAGCCTCTGCCATTCCAAATTCAGCATCGAATGTTGGCAAGGTGACTAATCGGTGAGCAATTTCATCCGGATGAAACTTGACGAATTCATTCTTCTCATGAGTCAGGACATCCAGTTGCTGAACTGCGGTTTGGTGCTGTGTGGTCTCTTCATCAATAGCAAGTTGAACGACTCTCAACTCCTCTTGAAGTCGAGCGAACTTTGCCTTCAAATCAGCAACCTTCTTTTCTTTTTCCCCGGCAATAGACGCTACTATATTGAGCTGAGAATCAAATTCTGAAAATTTTGCGACGAAAGTGTCCAAGAAATTCTTAAAATCAGCCTTCGAGACCTCAGCTTCTTGAACCATTCTCTTGAATTCGGCAGTCACGAGCGGCTCTACTTTCCCTCGATTAAGGTTTTTGTAAACCTTGATTGATTCCTCTAACTCATCCAACACATGTTCAAGATAAGCGGCCTGAGTCTCATCACCCTGATCTCGGATGCCTCCGATCAGGTAGGAATTTGGACTTCTGACAGTATTGAAACCAACATTTTCTTTCTCCATTATCCTTTTTACTAAAGGTCCTAATGAAGTGAAGAAGAAATTGGTGAAGGAACCAACTACAAATTTATTGGTAGCTACTGCACTAGGTGTGGCAGCTACTCCTATAGAAGCTTCAGCAGCGGATGCCTGCGAAGGTGGAAGTTCAGCATCTCGAACATTGGCCGTAGCCTCTTTTGACATGGGAACCATGGTGGAGCTGGTCGCTCCTTCCGGATGTTCTTCTGCAAAATCAAATGAAAATCATCAGTTTGTCGTCACTAAAGACTATCAAAAAAAGGATCAAAACGAAGGCAACTTACCAACGCTTGGTTTGGTGACAAGATTGTCATTTTTTGAAACAGGCTGAAGCATCGCGAAAGTAGTTTCAGACATTACTGCCTGACTACTCCCCGCTTCGGAGCTACCTGGTAGATGATGGCTGCCACTGGCTATCGCCTCTGTCTGGACCATGTCAGTGTCTGCCGGAAGAACTGTAGGGGTTGGATTTCTGCATGTATAAAGGTTAAAACATCAATCATTTGATCTATAATTGAAGATTATCGAAATCAATCAAAACCTCCTTGATCTTTTGGATCGGTGACACTAGCTTCTCCCGGTACTACTTTATTAGCAGCATTCTTCTTCTGTAATGCCTGGTCAGCAGCATCCTCTTCCAAAATTATGTTGTTATTAACATCCTCTGTCGATGTTTTCTCGTCATCTGCTGCCTCTTCTTGTGCTTCTTTATCATCAGTTGTATCGACTGGATCTATGTCATGGAAGCCAAAGTCACATCCATCCAGAGTTTCGATCATTGTCCATCATTTACCTTGAAGAGCGGGGTGGCCTGTCTCATGACGAGATACTCGCAGTGCAACACGAGTCAAAGGTTCGGCAGGAGCTTTTCCCTTCTCAGCGGCCGATCGTTTAGGCGCCATGGGTGTCGACGACGAGAAGAGGAAGAAGAAGTCAGAGTAGGAGAATCACAAATGCTCAAATGCTCGGAGGAGTTTTTTCTCTTGAGGATTCAAAAGCAAGTAAAGCTTAAAAGAACGAAGGAGGAAACTATTTATAGTTTCTCACATAAACCTAACAGTCACCTTCGATTGCGCCGAGAAAATCGGAACTAATTCCTCAAAATGCGCAGGCCTAAGCGCAACTTGATTTCAAATTTGGAATTCAAAGTATTTCGAAACTTTGAATATTTTCAAATTTTGAAAACTTTGAAGGAGGTCTTGTAAGTCCTAAAAATCAAGTTGCACCCATCAAATAGTGCACAGAAGTCCAAACTGTGTACCCATCAATGAACAGCGCCAAAAATCAACCGCATTAGACTGAACCGTGCCACTGCCCGAGCGCGCTATGCTGACGTGGCAAAGCCATCATTACTTGACAAGAAAATCAAATCTACTGACAGCCTGACAACCCGAAAAGCGAGGAGTCTGCTCGTTTCCTGTGTCGTACCGTATTTTTGGACAGCTGTCCAAATCCTAGCGCGATCCAGCTGCCAAAATCCCAGTGCGATCCAGCTGTCAAAATCCCAGCACGGTCCAGCTGTCCAAATCCTAGCGCGATCCAGTTGTCAAAATCCTAGCACGGTCCAGCTGTCCAAATCCTAGCGCGATCCAGCTGTCCAAATCCCAGTACAATCCATTTGACCAGAGCTGAGCGCAGTCTGAAGCTAGCGCTATTCAAGTGGCACGATCCATCAACTTTTTTGAAGATAACTTATATTTATTACATGGCTTACATGCCATCAATTGCTCGCCACGTGGCAACCGCCTATACACGACCAAGCACATTTTAATCGAACAATGTCACGCATCTAAATACAGTTAGCCCACGATCGAGCAACTGCCCAAAGGCCAGTACAGTTTACAGCATGTACAGTCTGTCACTGGCGCAGTCCATTGTGCGTAATCCAGAATAACTACAAAACAGTTATTTCTAGAACTCTATAAATAGAGTTTCAAGTTCTTCATTAAAGAGATCAGATCATTTTTGAGATCTTCAGAGATCAGAAGTTCTTGTCCAAGTGCTGCTGCATTCTTCAGAGGCTATCGTCTTCAAAGTTCACATAGTCCAAGGGATAAAGCGATCGTCTTTAGATTGGATTCCTAAAGTTATACTTTTCCAAAATTTATTGTACTTTTGTACTATTCTTTAAAGTTTGTGAAATAAAGGATTTTGTTTTTGCAAACAATCGCGACGGTATGGAGCATTATTGATCAGTTCTTCACCAAATGCTCGCAAACCCGCATTTATCCGACACACCATTGCCGGTAATAGGCTGAGCTTGGCCTTGAATACCAAACGTACTGCTGGCCATAGTACGTTTCGATAAATTCTGTCGACTGTACCAGTCCCTGGTACTTCCCATCTTCGTAGCCACAAGGAAAAAAAAGCCCGCCAGGAAGGCTTCATTTGAGAGCTTTCGACTGCCATGCTTCAAAAAGCTCAATGTTTCAGTCCCCGCACGGAATTCTCCAGCCTTGGTGGTCAAATACTTGTCCGGGGACTTATATGTGATCATCCAATTGTTTATCAAATCAACAGAAATTATTGAACAAGGGTTGACGGTTTGAGCCTTGTTATCTTGGAATCTCTCCTTATCCTCCTTGGATACTCTATTCTTATGATAGAATAGATACGTTGTCCATTTATTGATATATGCCAAATTTGATCCACTTTCATACATAGTGGTGCAGATCAAATAGTGACACATCAGCTCTTGGTATACCTCGACTAAGCGAGAGTTTTTCTTGCTAATTTCTGCTAGTTCCTGGTTGGAGGGAACGTACTCTTCATATGAAACTTCCTCCATTGGTAGCTTGGAGATGAATTGCATCTCATGGAGTGCAAAACCCATTTCGCTTACTGGGGTTGCAAAGGTTCCTGTCGAGCTGATATACAACTCCATCAGAGCTAAGAACAGATTATTGTTTATAGGTATGCCTTGACTTGTGGAGGCTACCGCTTCTAATAAACCAATGGCTTGTAGTTCTGCTTTGAATTTCTTTATGATCCAAGAACTAAGTTGAACCCAGTTTTTATTGTGAGGGGTCATCCACCTTGGAAGCCTAGGGTTGACCTGGGGATATAGTACTGAGGCGTTCATAAACTTGTTTATGAACATCGGTATATGCATAGGTTGGATCAGAGATGAGCCCTCACTTGGTATAAATCCAGGCAATAAGCCTGAGAAAGGAACGACATTACCACTGGGAGTACTCGAGTGATAGCCCATCTGGTTTTCTTCCCTCTTGAATATGATTCTTCCCGATCTTCCGTGATTGTTGGGAGTCAGATTCCAGATCATCCGTCTCGGATGAGTAGCATGAACAAAAGAAGAAAGGGGATAATCTCTTGGCATTGTTGGAAGATACATCACCCTTTCCCCAAAATTGAACACCCAAGACTCATTTTTAGGGTTTGTCTGAGATTTGAAATCAATTGCATCCCCGAACATGAATACAGGCTTCAGATAATGCTGGCCATCCAGTGATGTCAATAGTTCTCCGTTCATCAGAGACAGCAACATTCTATCTCCTTGAGCAGCTATCAACTGATGTCTTTTCTGAGGATACTGCTTGTCGGTTTGAGGAAACTCGACATGGGATAAATTTTCCAGATAATTTGATCCCAGAATACCAGCTGGTGAGCCAAACACCTCAGAGAGAGGATGGGCCCCCAAGTCCACTACAAAAGAATTTCAACAAGAAAAATCAAGTTAGTAAAAAAATCTAAGTATGAACTCTACGCAAATTTAAGCTCTACGCAAACTATACATGGATTTTGAAGTTATTATGCGTAAAAAGTTCTCTGCCTTTTAAGAGAATTTGTTTTATGCATTTCTCTAAAAATATTTTATGCGGTCTAAAAAACTGAATTTTTACGCGTACTTTTTTCTGTTCAAAAGAATAAAGTTTTATATGTAAAAAATACAGTCTTTTTATGTGAGTGTATTTTTGGTTTTACGCTTCCGATCAAAAGAGTAAAGTTTTATAAGTGAAAAACATAGTCTATTTGACTCGCGTATTTTTTTTAATTTTACGCTCGCACGTATAACGTGGGCATATTTTTAGTTTTTACGCTAGCACGTATAACGTGGGCATATTTTTTAAAGTTTCACGCTCGCACGTATAACGTGAGCGTATTTTTTTTTAAGTTCTACGCTGGCACGTAAAACATTAGCGTATTTTTGATTTTAAAATCTACGCTGGCACGTATAACGTGAGCGTGTTTTTTTCGTTTGGTTTTGGGTCATCTTCTCCAAACGCAATCTCTGGTCGAAATAGGGTCTCTACCTATCATGGCCGGAGTCACATTTGGGTTGGTCTTTGGGGTCTCTTCGATGTTCTCCCCCAGTGGTGCTGCAGCGGCGTGTACTTCCTTCAATGATCTAGCCGTCGTCGAAGTGGCAAACTTCTTGCCCTTGGCTGAGGCGGCGGCCTTGCTCTTGGGTGCCATTTACTCGAAAGGATTTTGAGGATGAATGAAGAAGAGAATAAGGGATGAAAGAGATAAGTAAAAAAATAATTCTTCAACAGGAGCCCTATTTATAGAAAACTCAAGGATGATTCAAATTCTCAAAATGACTATTGGGTATCCCTAAATTTACGCTAATGACTGTTGGATATCCCAAACTTTACGCTTCTGTTCAAAGTATTTCAAATATTAGAAAATTTGAAAACTTTGAAGGGGGTCTTGTAGAAGCGTAAATAAATTTCGAAGACTAAGTCAAGGAAGTTGAGATATTTACGCAAAGACAGTTCCAAATTAGCCTTTACGCAAAAGGTCAAACTGAATCAAACTCAAAACTCTACGCAAGCCTTAAATTCAGACTTTACGCGGAGAACAGTTTCACTTTCTACGCGAAGAATGAGCTGTCCATGCTGTATTAAATGAACGAAGATTCTGTTATGACAGATTGATTTTCTGACAAAATAACTGCACAGAATCCAAGGAGTTTGTTGTTTTATGTGCCAATGAGCTGCTTTACGCTTGAGGAATAGCTTCTTCTTTACGCATAAAGAGTTATTTGAGCTTTTTACGCTCAAGGCTATCTCAGCTACTCTTTTTTGTGCGTAGAGTTTATTTAATCCTTCACGCTCAAGGCTACTTTTAGCCACTTTACGCAGGAAGCTTATTTTGAGCTATTTTACGCTCGGACATGTTTAACCAACATCTTTTATGCACAGTTTGTCCTGATTATGTGGGAATGTGGTTTTCTGACGTGGCCTTCATGCCACACTTCTCGAAGAACGTGTGTACGTGCTCTCCTTATTTTTGGATTATGGGACATGTGTCAACAGGCGTAGAGGCCAATTTCTGTACATGGGTGCCAGTTATCCTAATAGCCTGCGTAGAGACCAAATATTGATGCTTTTTACGCACAGAAGACAAGTCTATAAAAAGACTTCTTTTTTAAGAAAGAGGTACAAGATTTTTTTTTGAGAGACCAGATACTTTCAGAGCAAAGTGATTTTCCAGAGTATTTCTTTCCAACCTTTTCTCAAGAACAGAGTGAAGCAAAGCAGAAAAGCATTCGACTGTGCCATCAGTGCCAATTGTGTCGATACCTTTCTGGTGACTTAGTTCTTCCAGTTTTCATCTCCAAGCAGTTTTCTTCATCATCATCGTGTGGTCCAAGAAACAAAGTGATCGTTCTCAGATCAGACTTCCATAGCAATACTTTCCAGAATTTACTTGTACTTTTGTACATTTTTTCTCGTTTTCTTTCAAAAGCCTTAAGGGCATTTTGTTAAGTGAAACATCCTTGCCTCCATTGGTATCAGTTTAGCTTTGACGTGTCATTGCTGCTCGGCACGCCAGCCTGAAACTATCGAGCACATCCTTTCGTCGGGAGATTTGGCTTCTAAGGTGTGGATCATGTTCTCTAACTCTTGTTTACAGGATCAGGATGTTGGGGGCTTCAATGATCTCCTTGCCACCTGGGATGGAGCCTTGTACGGCCACCAGATCATTGTAGCTGCCATCATGTGGGTTATTTAGAAAAATTGAAATAAATACAAATATGAAGGGTACCAATACACCACCAATCAACTGATCCGCAAGATCCGTAGACAGATCCACAAGGTTAGTAGACAATACAAGCACCCGAAAGGGATTCTGGAACTCCCTGACCAGCTGACCTGTCACGTCCCGACCCGAAAAATTGCTCGTCCTCGCTAGATTTTATCTGAATCATCGTCTTCGCTGGGGCGTGATGCCGCACGAGCCTGGAGTTTTGCTCGTACAAGACAAGATAACAGTTTCATATAAGATTATCTCAAATTAATAACATAAGCAACGGAAGGAAACAAAGTATACAATAAGAATCTCTTTTATTAATTATGAACTGAAGGTTACAAAGGCTTGAATAGCCCAACTGAATATACCAACTGGCTACAAAGCTCATGATCTCTCTAGGTCACAAAAGATTATATTGTTTCATATATTATGCCTCTTTATTGCCAACAAGTAGTCTTCGGACGAACATCTTTATGTTGTGAGTCTGAACGCCAATACGGTAGCTCCTCTTGAAACGCTAAGGACTCCATGTCTCGGCGCATCCAAGTCAAGTCCCTCCCTGAGTCGAATATATTCTGAACCTGCAAGCAAACTAATGGGGATTAGTGTTTCGTCCTCGCTGCACTGATCAAGACCCACTCGCACCCAAACCAACACTAAGTACATTTAGTGAAACATGAATCTTAATTTGGTAATCTTTCTATTTAGCCTTAGGATCAGTTTCATGTCAATATTCAAGTATAGCAACTTATTATAAATGTATCCAATATTGTGTCCCTGCAGCAGATACAGTTAGACATAATATGAACATAAGCATAGTGATCGTGCATGTTTTCATCTCGTTTTTCTTAACCTGCAATCGTTAGAAATATACATAACCAACCATACAATTCACGCAGCAAACCAACAAAACTTAGACATATGCATAAGGGTGGCAGGCCATACGCCTGCACCCAATTCTAATTTTAGCCCGTCGGTCCTATCTATATGAAGGTCACGGTGTTTCGTACCGTAATGGACTTGGCATCTTTTATGTATAAGCCTATGATCGCTCCAGTACAGGTTGCTAGCCCAGTATCTGAAGGATCCCAAACTTACCGATATCATAGCTTATCACAACACTGGTTAATGATGTGCACCATAAATATCAAACATAATTTTCTCCTAGGCCGAACGATCCCGGTGCCCCGGTCGTAACCGTTCGAGGGAAGCCGCACCCGTGCATGGGCCATCCGAATCCATTGACCATGCAATACGCGCCATAGCAAATAAGTCATATCATTCCAACCAATCTTACGTTCCATAAATATAATCCGCCATCCCTATCTTAAGTTCCATCGACATTATGTCCCAACACATCCGTATTGATGCACGATGCCCAACGGCTTAACACTTCTCGTATCTTATATCTAATGCGTTCCATTCATAAGTTATTCGTATGACGGCAGTTCCGTAGCAATTGTGCTACAACTGCATATCTCGATACACAAAGTACATCTTTCAAGTAACGACAGGATTCTGCGGCATTGCACGACAACTTGCCTAATTTCACTCACTTAGTCATTTCATAGCTTCTGTGTGCAAGGGCACGCTTAACGCCATAATCAGTGTTCTAGGCCTAGTGTTCAATGTTCTTAGAGTCGTGCACGTGATGCACATCACGATATTATCTTTCAATATTCTACCACCAACGTCCTATCGCGACCCATACATTTGATGCACGTCGCCCCAATTGTTCAATGTTCTATGTTCTATCTTAATGTTCGACACACAGTAAGACCTTTAACCGTTCGAGCCACGCTCGCTAACTTGATAGTAATTTACGCATACAAGGATACATTTTATTAGACGTGAAGGAGTAGGAAGAGAGAGTCAAGAACCCGCCCACCTTAAGCCGATACGCCTTGTCGTTTTCTTTCGAAAGAGTTGGATAATAAGTTTTGTTAACGCTAGTGAGTAAGTTAATTGGATAATAAACGCCAGATAAAGTACATGTAGTATTGTAAAATAATTCTAAAAATTCATAAATAGAAATAGTAACTAACCAATCATTTTTAGTAGCTTGATAATCAAAACTTGGATTAACACTACAATGATGAGTAATAACATCTTTAAATCCAATACAAGATTTTAACATTAAATATATAGAATTCCATCTATGCGGTGCATCCTTAACAAATCTTCTAAAAGTTATACCATATTGTGCACATAAATTGTTGAAAGCTTGTTGTCTACTTGAAGACTGGTTTAAACTTTGTAGACACAATCTAAGAGTGTCTAAATTTGTATGAAAAAATTGAAGATATTTTTGTACAACTAAATTAATAATATGTCAAGCATATCTAACATGAAACAGTCGTCCTTGTACTACAGGTAAAAATTGTGAAGTTAAAATACCAATATAAGAAGTGTTATTACTAGCATTATCAAGAGAAATGGAAAAAAAATATTGTAAATGTCGTATTTACGTAAAAATTGCATGATGGCTTCACCAATTACATAACTGGTATATGGAAAATCCAAATGTTGTAGACCAATAATACGTTTTTGCAACATCCACTTTGGATCTATATAATGTGCCGCGATATAAATAAAAGTATAGTTTTGTTTCGTAGTCCATATATCAGAAGTTAGAGAAAACTTACTAACATTTACAAAGCTTTGCTTCAAAGCTGTCCTTTCCTTTTGAAAGAGTTTGATAGCTTCCGCTCTACTTGTCGTTCTATAAACTTTATTAAAACATGGGTTAAGAGAGCCACTAGCATAGTTATAATACCAATTACTCTCCCTGAATGTGAAAGATAGTTCATCACAAATAAAAAAATTTGTTAGCTTGGTTTTGTTACGAGCATCAGAATAGATAAAATTACCTACAGAAGATCCTTGTGGATGTAGGCTTATCTGTGACTGCCTGGCTTGCAGTGTATCTTTACCATGACAGTGTCATAGTGTCTTTTTAATGTGCCCGTGCCATCATTCTTTTTCCACTTAAATATTTTTCTACATTTCTTACACTGTGCACCTTTAGGAATTAATTTTTGATTTTTGGAATCTAAAATCGGTGCGCCCTCACTATCAGTGACATATACTTTTCATAATATTGCCATAAAATTGATTTCTTCCTAGTTACAACATTTGTAGTCATGCTCCTTCCTTTAGGATGTGGCATTTGTGTCTGTGGCACATAATATGAAATATGATTGTTTTCAAATAAATTATTATAATAAGCAAAATTTTGTTGTGAATCATCTCCGTAAGGATGGTTAGAACCAGTAACATCCATAGTTTTGAATTTTAATTTTACAGAAATTGTTATCTACAAATAGAGAGAGAGAGAGAGAGAGAGAGAGAGAGAGAGAAACGTCCAAAATTGTCCAAAAAAACTCAAAAAGTACCAAAACAAAGTGAAAAAATTTATCTAAATTAAAATTACTTCGAAGGTACACTTCGGGAAGAGATGTGAAACTTCAAATTTTTTTTGCAGAATTTGAAAGCCGGAGAACACTGCACTTTGGCCTCCAAGAAGTTGCACTTCAAAGTCCAGAAACTTGTTGTTCAATCTTCAGTGAATTTCTTAGCTTCAATATTTTGTAAGAGAGGAAAGAAATTGTTGTGTATAATTTTTTAAAATTTTGGTCTATTTATAGAATTTTTTTGGGACAAAATGATCTATTTTACCCCCAAAAAAGAGTGGTTATATGGGTATTTTGGTTATTTTCAGCAAAATGATCAAAATATCCTTCCAATCTTCAAAAAACAGCCACTAAATCGGGATTATTTTGGTCTTTTATACCCCCAACAGTTACAAACCAAAAAAATTCAAAAAATCGATCAAATCGGGCCTGGACCTGGCTGGTCCGGGTCGGCCCAATCGGGCTTGGGGGGTTTGTCCGGCTTGGACCCGCGCTCAAACCGGACCGGACCGGTCCGGGCTAGGGGGTCGAGAAGAGAAACCCGGCCCGCACGTATATGGGGGCGGTTCGGGCCGTTCCGGGTCGTTGATCGGGCTCGAGCAGGCCCGGACCGGATTTGACCGGGCCGGACTCGAGCCGTGGACCGGGCCGCCCGGCCCACACAACACCTTGAACCTTTATGTTCTTCTGAGTTTTAGCAAGTGTAGTAATCACTTCGCAACCTCTTAAAAGTAACACCGATTAGTATATATATATATATATATATATATATATATATATATATATATTTTATATATATATATATATATATATATATATATATATATATATATATATATATATATATATATATATATATATATATGTTTCAGTTATAAGAATATTCTACCACTAACATGGGATCAAAAGGTGATTTAAGAGAGGGGTTTTACTTTTAGCTAGCTCTGAAAATCTCTTAATACCAAATCCTCATATCTCCAAGTTTTAACAGAGGCAGGCAGGTCATGGCGCAAGAATGACCAGGAACATCTCACTTTCACAATCCTAATCTCATCATATCTTCATTTTTTACGTGTGACCAAAAGGTAGAGACAATAAGTAAGTAACATGTAACCAAACGAAAGTAAACCTAATTCATACTATAGATCAGGATTTGCAAGCAATAGTTGTGCCAATTGCATGGAACCAAAACATGTGATGTAATGCAAGAAATCTGTATATTTCAGACGGGCTCTGGAAGTCTCAGTTCAAATCCAACTATCCAAGTACCAACAGAGGCAACCTGTGAACTTGCATGCCACAGGGATATCTTCTTTCAAAATCCTAATGGACCATATCCTTATTTTCTCTGTGCTAGAAGTAATAGTACGTAAGGGATTAGTTCTGAATAACTGAAGAATGGATCTCAGGAGATCTAGCTTGGCATCCATCAATTTCTAAACCCTAAGTTCCATAAACATGAGGCCCATGGGCGGATGCAGGTAGGGCCTGGGGTGGGCTCCAGTAGCCCACCCAAAAAAAAATTCTTTCTTTTTTTCATTAAAATTTTTTTTTGATTTTTTTGGGAGTTAGCCTACATCTAGTCCATCCCAACCTACTATAGTCCATCCTAGTATACATTTCTGGATCCGCCCCTCATGAGACCTCTAGAGGGCACTGGTTCCACTGTAGGTTATCAATTGTATGTCTTAGACGAGTGGGGGTCTCAGTTACTGCTTAACAATGCAAGATTTCATGGGGAACTTGCTTGTAAAAATTTCAACGATACATAATCAAGGAGACCGAACAAAATAGGAAAAAAAGGGAAAAAAAGTTATATTATATTTTTATAATAGAAGCTCCTTGAAGAAAAAACTGACAAATAACAGTTCCTAAATTAAGAAAAAGTTCCAAAAGAATCTTCAAAAAATTGGTGACAATGCAGGTTAATCAATAGAACCAAGTGAAAAAAAGTATTCCAGTGCCATCAGGCTCCCACTGTGTAGGGTCTGCCGAAGGTCAAGAATGTAATCATTGAAATGAACCCACCCACAAAAGTAGCTAGCAACTAACCCAAAGGTCTCTCAGTTTCATTTTTCCAAAATCAATCAAAATCATCAAATATCAGCATCTAGAAATGGCAAATCTTTTATAAAACTAAGTACTCTAAAGATGCCAACTAAAATCTTAAAGTTCACTAATCCTTTAAATGCACTTGATCACAATAAAGGATTCGCTTAGCCAGAGATCTTACAAAAGCATTTTGACAAGTCATGATAAGTTCGTACAACAATATGGCTATAAGAAAGTTTTCCAGCATAGTGAAAATGAATACTTAAAAGAAATAAAGATTAAGACGCAATATGGTTGTGTAAGAAAGCCCATCTATGATATTTAACATTAAGTAGTAAAATATAATTTAACAGGAAAACTAATATTCACAGTCCAAAGGAATGAATACAAGTCAGTTTCATGTCATATAAACTGTGTATTTGTTTGTGACGAGGGCACACGTACGATAGTGTATTTATTGTTGGTGCTCTTGCTCCTTGACATGAAGAGAGCTTGCTCTCAACATGCTTTGTAAAGTTTAGTCCCACATTGGAAAAGCACCATGAGTTATCTCAACATATATATGAGTATGTGTTGTTGGGATATGCACATGGGGTGGTGACCCTAAGGAGGGAACCATGTGGGTGATTTTACTAAGAGGAAAATGATTAATTCTAACAAGGACGTAAGTTAATTTTTGTTGTGCAGGCTCGGACTCGACATGAACTCCAGGTTGTCTCGTGCATGCACGGGAGTGTTCGGAGGGAAGGCGTGGGCTAGCACTCGACTATGTTGATTGTAGGATGATATAAAACATCAAACTCTATTTTAGAGTATTGGTGTTTTAGTCCCACATCGGATATGAGAGATTGTGAGGTCTCACTTCACTCTATAAATAGAGCCCCCTTGCCTCCTTTCCAAGATACACAAAAAAAAAGAGTTAAGGGAGTCCGTAAAGTTCAGAAAGCACATTCAAGTCACAAATATTGACTGACGAGCGTTCTAGAAGTTCTCTTGAACTTGCTGGTTCCTGGTAGCGGATCGTATAGAGGCGAATCTTGCTTTGAGCAACAGTATTTTTACACCCCAGCAGATTTAATCCTCCTCTTCTTCTTCTTCTGTTTCTCTGTAACTCGTTCTTCAGGTTTTAAGGCATCTACTGAGTAGGGAGGCCTAACTTTGTTCTTGAGATCTATCTCATTTGTGGCACCTACTGTGTAGGCTTGCTAAACTCCTCATTTGTGGCACCTACTGTGTAGACTTGCTAAACTCCTTATTTGTGGCACCTACTGTGTAGGCTTGCTGAACTCCTTTTTTCCATCTATATCCACGCCTCGGGACTAACAATATCAAAGCAAGATTAGTACGATAGAAAACATTAATGCTTCACTCTTCCAAACTGACTACTGCAAGTTAGAAAAGTTTGATGGAGAGCATTATCAAGTCTGGAAGAGGAAGGTCTTTCTCACCCTTCAACTCCGAGATGTTGATCACGTGCTCTTTGAAGAAAAACCTATTGTTCCAGATACTAGGCCTGTTGCCGCTATAACTGCAGCTACTAAACTTTAGGCCAAATGGAGAAGGAAGAATAGAATTTGTAGGCTTCTGATCCTAAATGATATGAAGGATTCTCTGGCAGAATCCTACTCAAAGAAGAATAGTGCGAGAGAAATATGGGAGTCTGTGAAAAAGCTGTACGAGGAAGACAAAAACAGGAGCAAGATATTTTTCGTCGAAAAATATCACAAGTGGCTCTTTGAAGACGAGAAGGCGATGCTTCCTCAAGTGAAGGAGTTTCTGAAACTTCGTCAAAAACTAAATGATAAAAAGATGCCCCTCGTCGACAAGTTTATCGTTGGAGGGATCGTCTCGAAACTTCCTGCTGGATAGAATACGTTCTATGCAAGAATGCATCGGAAGAAACTCGAGATCAGTCTGGAAGATCTCTTACAAGAAATCCATGTTGAGGACGAGATGCGTTCTCAACAGAAGATGGATGCTTTGTCCAAACAATTGGCCGAGGCCAATCTGGTACAGACGAGAGACTCCAAGGGAAAGCAGACGGCTTCTCACCACAAGAAAGACTTCACTAATCTGAAAGTGAAGGGACCGTCTTTTAAACAGAAGAAGCCCAAGTCCAATGTGACTTGTTTTAACTGTGGTAAGAAGTGTCACGATTCGCTACCCAAATTGTTGGGCCGGGCCGAGTCATGTCCAGCCTACGCTTGAGATAAAGCGTAGTAAGCTGTTCTAAAGACAAATAAGTTAGACCAAAGTGTTCTAACAGTTCTATATGTAATAATGAGTCAGAATATATCCAAACACAAAATCATCTCGTATATAAATATGGTCCAAGTACATGGCTAAAAGTAAAACTGGATATAGGTCCAGTTACAAAATACATAGTCAACAACATGACTACTCTTAAAAGTCCCAAGTAAATAAACAAACTAGACGAGTTTCCCCGCAGGTACATCCTTGTAAAGTAAAGCCTGATCCTCGATGGCAACCCCATAATAAGAATCACAATGCAACTCCTCTTCGGTAAGTATACCTACAACGTTATCCTGTCAGGACGGGAGCAAGTACTGATTCTAACAAACTAAATATACAAAATATGAATTGAACAGAAGTGTAGGAATCATGGCATATCATAATCTATCATGGCATCATATGTTTGTTTTAAAGTTTAAAACTGTAGCATGTACGTGATTGGTCAATAGGTAAAATAGGATGTACAGTGGCGCATATCAATTTTTTGATGTGTACATACGTACACATAACGGCATCGGTTTATATCCATACACAAACGCGGGACCAGAACATACGACAAAGTTACATATAGAATGTAACAATGCTCGGTAAATACATACGAAGAAAGGGGGCATGATCACGTACTCTACTAACAGTTTTCCCATAACCCCGTTGTTTAAACATGTGAGAGATATAAGAACTGTCCTAAGCATGGTAGGGACTGAAAATAATATAATATGTGAAGATTTAACTTGCTACCCCAAGGATCAGCATTAACATGGTTGGATCACAGATTATTGTTATAGCAGTATATAAAGTTTGTAGAGGTACTTGCCTCTAGCAAAGCAAGGTAGTAAAAGAAATGCTACAGATGTCTGATGTCTCGTCACTATAAAAATAATACATAAACTTAGTTTTATACTAAGTTAAACACTAAGACACTAGTTGTACGACACGACTTTCTGCCTGGACACCTAGCCAAATGATGACTTTAGTATAGGAGACCAATGTGAGGTGACACAATACCTAAAATAACTTTCTAGGGCCTTTACACTATGGTAGGGTGAGGTCCAATATTACAATATCCCAAAATCACACAATACATTGTAAGTCGTAGTTATTCAATAATTAAATCAGACTGTACACTGTATTCCAACAATTTATAAGATAGGCAAAAAGCTCAATTATACATAAAATAAAGTACCAAAATGATCCTTGTTAATTATAGAAATTTATACTAATTTTTCTGGAATTTATTAACTCTCATAGATATTTATTAAAAATCAGTAAACATAAGTATCCAAAAAATGACTTCTGTTTTCCTATTTTTATAAAATACCAAAAGTACTAAATAAATGTTGAAAGAATTATATTAAAATAGCTAAATTAACATAGTATTTAAATACAATTTTCCCATATATTTTACAGCACTTAAAATATATACAAAAATTCAAAAACAGCAAGTTACAAATCCTAAAAAATAAATAATTAATTATTTAGTATTTTGTCCACGTATACGAAATTGAACCGAAGTCCAGATACGGGACCCAAAGTCATGAATCAAGTCCAATATGACTTGTACAGACTTTGAATGTATTAGACATATTTGGGCCCAAAAACCCATGCTAGGTTTGCACACCAAATGGCCATGATTAATAAAATACAGTAATTCAAATATATATATATATTAAAGTATTTTGATAATAATATATTTTAAAGTGGTAAAATATACAAGTCATAAAATTATATAATAAAATAACTTATGAATTTACACATAATGACATTTAGCACAAAATTGTTTTTGAGAAATATATATACATATACAACAAATACATTTATATATATACATTTTTTTTAAAAAATATATATACATAAATATATAGATATTTATCTATATATATAATGAATATATATATATATATATATATATATATATATATATATATATATATATTTTATATATATATATATATATATATATATATATATATATATATATATATATATATATATATATATATATATATATATATATATATATATATATATATATATATATATATATATTTTATATATATATATATATATATATATATATATATATATATATATATATATATATATATATATATATACTTAATATAAAATACATACATATATATATATATATATATATATATATATATATATATATATATATATATATATATATATATATATATTTATATTTATATACATATACAAATACATATACAAATACAGTATATATATTATGTATATAATATATATCTACATATACAAATACAGTATATATATTATGTATATAACAGTATATATAATATATATACATATACATATACATATACATATACATATATATATATAAATACATATATACATATATATATATATAATAAAACAAATAAAATAAAAACAAAACAAAAAGAAAACAAAAGGGGGGGACTCGAACTCGGCCAGTTGGAACGGGGGGGGGGGGGGCTTAACATTGCTCGGGCTGGCCAGGGGGTCAGCTCGGGTTATCTTGATAGGGATAGGACTTAGTTAGTTTTATAATGAATTTAGGATAATGGGTTTTAAACACAATAATCAGTCTATTAAACACGTTAACCCATACATCTGTGTCTTCGTGTCCTGACAGTTAGGGGCACGAAGACACACGAGTCCTGTGTCCAGGGCGTGTACGACTCACACGACACGTGTAATGACCCGCTCCGCCCTAGCGGAACGCCGATTCAAACGGCAAGTGTAACGACTCAAACGAGCCGTCGATCCGAAGAGTTGGCATCGACCTGATGAAGAATCGATGCAAGGCTTACATTGGCCGTCAAGATGAATCAAGACTTAGACTTTCAAAGGCGCACTCGAAGTATCGCTCGGCCGATGCGAACATCGCTAAGGTAGGTGGCTCCGATGAACCCGTCTTTGCTTAGCCTAGACACATAACAATACGGATATTATTGCTAGAATCGCTAGGCGTCAACACCGTGCATGCTAATAAATGAATGACTCAACGCACCTAGCTAAGGGAATAATCCCATCTTGTATGCTTGTTTAGAACATGGAAAAGAACTCGACAAATATAGAATCCCTCGCACCGCGCTCTACGCTCGTGCTAAGGCACAAGCTTACATTCAAGTTTCCTATGCGTTCAACAATGAAACAAGAAACGGTTTACAACAAAGAAACGGAAGACTATCGACATAGTCGTTCCGAGTAGAGTATAGCAACATTGGAAGACTTCGGGACCGATGGGTCACCAAGGCGACTCCCGCACGGGGAGTTGCATAATGAATGAATGAATGAACGAGTAAGTGAATGAATGAATCAACGCATGAATGAATGAATGAATACGTGAAGAATGAATGAATGAACGAACAAGTGAAAGAAAGAAATAAAAGAGTGAATAAAAGATAAGAAAGGAAAGAATGGTTAGCGACAGGTATAACGGGCACGTGCAACGAGGCTCGATACCCGCGCTGCACGGACGCCAACCTGGTCGATAACGCATTATGGCTCAAGATAGCCGTTATGTTAAATGACAAGTCAATACGAAATGGTCATGGACAAACGGCACGGGCGATGGGGGGGAATACCGTGGCCGTCATGAGGAAGGATTCTGCGGCACGGGAGATGGAGGGGAATACCGTGGCCGGCCTAGGCGAAATCAGACATGGGGCTTACGGGCTATTTTGAGTGGGGGCTTGGCCACTCAAGGAGACGTAAGGCCAGGCATGTCAAGAGACTATCAAGGTGTACCAGCCATCATGCTTCGATAGGTGAGAATGCCCAAGTGATATGTCCAAAATGGCTTGTGATGCCAGCGACCCGCGCATATAGATTAAGTGGGCTATACTAGTGGCAATCCACGTGCAAGTCCTTGCATTGAAATAAGAATCTAAGTTAACTAAATGAAGTGGCTCCTGAACATGCTTGAAATGTAACACTCTGAACATGTTGGAATTGTAACACTCTGAACATGCTTGAAATGTAACACTCTGAACATGCTTGAAATGTAACACACCAAGTGAATAAAGAGTAATTCATGCAAAATGAGTTAGAGAACGTGCCTACGACGTGCTAGGACCCGAGGCAGGAACACGCCCTTGATATTGAAAGTTTACATGAGACACGTTAAGTTATTACTTATGAATTGTTGACTAACTTGGTTTACTTTGGTCAGGAAAGGCCGGACGGTAAGTATGGATAAGTCGTGCATGTATTTTCATGCGACACTTGAATTCGGCAACACGAGATATGTTTGGAATATGCCATAAAACTGATCCTAAGGCAAGATTGGAAAGACAATAAAAGATAGACGGTGCACAAAAGTAAATACAACGTGTTTGGTAATGATAGCATTGTGGGCGAGCTAGCCTCCCCACCAGTGCATAATAATGTACTGATAACCCCACAGTCTGTAATGCCCTGCTCCGCACGGTGCATTATGCTGAGTCGTTGACTCGAAGAGTTGCGTTAACCCGATTATGTATCGATGCGAATCGATACAAAGTGTTAAGTTGTCCCGAGCAATGCATCGAACTAAGTCGATACGAAGAGTTGCCTTGTCCCAAAGAATGCATCGAGTGAATCAATGCGAAGTGCCACGTTGCCTCGAAGGATAAGTGCGTTGAGACGGCTCGAAGATTCTAAGAAATAGAATCGACCAAGGCGCAAGTCCAAATTGATGCAAGTAATGATTTTAGTTGTATTCATGTGTAGGCTATACGTTTACGCTGAAATGTTAGAGGTCGATCTTTTACCTTATTCAGTAAGGGGTCCGCGAAAGCAAATCGTCGCCTTGCGACGGACGGAAGCGTTGGCACGCTAAGGCAAATCGGATGTACAAACTCAATAAGCACGAAGTGCTCGAATAGATAAGTCAGGAGAGTGGCCGTGCAATAAAGTTATGAAATCGAGCCGCATCGGCTCGGCGAAACGAGAAAGGCGTATCGACTCAAGGTGGAAGGATTGACTTTTTTTTACTCCTTCATTCGATAAGTCAAATATATCATTGTATGCTGAGTTAACCTATCAACGCCACGGGCGTTGCTCGATAGAGAGATAAACATAGTATATGTCGAACACTAGATAGAATAATTGAAATGAATCGTACGGCAAACGTACGAGTCGCTATGGAACATTGGATATCGCAAAGGCGAACGCCTCGGTGCGCAAGCCGCAAGAACATGGGATAACTGTACTCGGCGAGTACCTTAGTGCACGAACCATACCGTGCCTTCGCGCACTTGTTAGAACGGCTAGAACATTGAAAGACAATAGACGAGCGCCCTAGCGTGCAAGCCACGGACATTGAATGCTAAGTCATAGAACATCGGAATACGTTCAAAACGAGCCTACGTGCACGAGATAATAAAAGATGGCTTCGTTGTGAGAGAATACAGTTGTGGCATGAATGTGGCAAAACTGTCGGATATGACATAATGCCTCGAAAGGTGTTCGGGACCTTCGGGTCATTCGGTTGATGAACATTGAGTTGAGGCATAATGCCATTAAATATTGAAACGAAGTATGAAACGTAAGAACAATAGAAAGTTAACGGAAGAAATGCCAGATGATAATGCGGCATGGTGCCCTTCGAAATGTCCACGGCTTTCGGGCGTTTGTTGAGGACATTCGGGCGTTGTGCCAATTGAAATAGAGATAAGCGAACTTGCTTGGTTGTTTGAAAGATAAGATTCGTTGCATGGTCAAATGGACTTAAAGATATAAAAGCCCGTGCATGGGTATTCCCTCGAACGTGGCGCACCAGGGCGCTGGGACCGTTCGGCCTAGGAGGGATTCGTTTACGGTATTGTTGGTGCACTTTATTTAGATGGGTAGCGACCGTCTGGTGAATGTGATAAGCCACTTGCTGCGATTATTTCGGTGGCCTCTGATGTTGGTTAGCAACCGCACAGAGTTAACATCGTCTTATGTTTCGATTCGATAAATATAAGTCCATTCTAGCCCGAAAAGCTAGTGACCTTTATATAGATAAGGGCGATGAGTTTGGAAGTGCAAGGTATGCGTATATCCTGTATGGACGGATTCTGAATAGAGGGCACTTATAACATGATAGGGAAAACGGATAGGCGTATTCACCTTGCGTCGGTTGCAAGGAAGAGTGCGTCGATATTGCTAAGTTGCGCCACAAATCAAACACGAGAATGCTTGCTTGCCTATTCAATTCGATAACATGCTTGCTATGATAACATGCTTTACTCTTTCGAATATGCCATAAAATTGACCCTAAGGAGAACATAGCAAGATCATAAGCTAAGTTGCATGATTCAACATAAATAATAAAATATCGGTTTGGAAAGAAGATCTTTGCTTCAGTACATACAAGGACGAACGTACTGATCCCCCACCAGCTTCATGCAGGGTGCAGGGAATGGATTGCTCGAGGCGAAGCGTTGCTTGAACGCGTTGAGGCTTGGAATGCCAAAGCGTATTGAAGCGTTGCGATCGCTTGACGCTCGGACTCGCGACAGGATTGATGCGGCCGAGATATAGAAGGCATGATGTATGGGACGGTGAAATCCTTTGTGGGCAAGAGAGAACCTGAGTGTTGTAGCCAATCTGGCAAATTTTGTTGGGCTATCGAAAGCCTTTGTAATCTGATTTCGAATATCAATAAAGAGAATCGTTTTCGTATACTCTGTTTTCCTTTCATTGTTAACGTTCAATTCAAAGATAACCATTTGAGAACTTGTCATCTTGCCTTGCACGAGCGCAACTCCAGGCTCGTGCGGCATCACGCCCCAGCGAGGACGATGATTCGGGTGATTTCGGGTCGGGGCGTGATAAATTGGTATCAGAGCTCTAGGCTCAATTTCTTCTGGACGCTTGCTTCATTTCAGTTCTAAAAGTTGCCCACCACCAATTGAAATCACTCTTGACTCTACTCAATGCCGTACTGGATGTTCCATACAATAAGTCTAATACAAATCATGTAATTTTGCCGCGTGTTTTTGGAAATTACATGGTGTTAGTTAGAAAAGTCAGAAAAGGTTTGTTGCTGCAAGTGCAACATGTTACGAGATATGAATTCGAGAATTTGTTGCCGTAGATGCAACACATCGTAAATTATGGTTTGAGAAATTTGTTGTTTACAACGAACGATACGAGAAATGTTGGTTGCATCGATACAATGATAGTCGTGGAATGTTGCTGCAGCAATTGCCACGCGTTGATTGTAAACGATACGTTGAAAAGAAATGAAAGTTGATATGGAATGTGTCGGACGGATTCACATATCGATTTTTAATGTGCGTTACGATGAAAAGCGATAAGTCAATATCGAATGTGTTGAACGGATTTGAGCATTGACTTTGAATGTCGGAAATAAATCGTTGCACGATGTGCAATACGTATTGAAAGGAAATCGATACACGAGGTACGGTAAATATCGAAAATAAATTATTGCACGATGTGCAATGCGTATTGAAAGTAAAAATTATTGCACGTGGTGCAACGCGTATTAAAATAATCGATGCACGAAGTACAACGGATATCGAAAGTAAATTTTGCACAAGATGCAACGGAAGAAAATAAAAGTTATAAATCGAGAAACGAAATCGGTTCGGTTGCGCGCCGAGCTGTGTTGGCAAATGAATGCATTGGCCAAGTTGCGTTGGATTTTGATTAATCAGAGTTACGGTTGTGATCAAGCACGATCACTGCAGAAATTGTGAGTCGGAAGAGATCGTCGGTTCGTAAAGAGTAAGTTGCGACGGAAGTAACTTGATTTTTGGGTGGTATATGGCATACCACCGATGCAATGAATGGCTCGATTCCGAGTGGTATATGTAATACCACTTGTATGATGAATTGCATCGACGTTTTGTGAGAATTGCGAAAGGTTTGTCCACAACGGACGGGATAGCACCGAGACTCGATTGAGAATTTGTACGACGGCATGTTGATGCAAGTGTTCTTCGATGATCGGTTAGAATGGTAAGGCGGGACTTGTAACATTGAATGACACGTCGATTGAAAATTATGTGTCGGTCGAATGACGGGAACTAACGAAACGATTATGCCTTGAGGCAACAATAGGATCGACGGGATAGGAAACTCGAAACGTTAAAATCGAACCGCACGACTTGCGAGCTCGATGAAAATGTTGGACGATACAAATTATAATAAAATCGTACGACTTGCGATCTCGATAGAAATGTTTGGCTAGGCGAATCAAATCGCATGACTTGCAATTTCGATAAGAATGTTGGGCGATGTGAATTGTAATCGAATCGCACGATGTGCGACTTCGATGAAGAGTTGTTGACGTGAGAATCGTGTCTAAGAAATAGTTGGTTATGTTACGGCGAAACTCATTTGAGTACGACTGAAAACATGCGAAACTTAGAGGGCGAGATCGTATGACTTGAGGGTTCGATGTTGGATAATCGGTAACTCAGTTACGCAATCGAAGTATAGCGGGATACGGCAAATCGGAGAACGAGTCGATGCGTATGGAAAAGTTCGTTGTGAACTTGGATGTATGCGATGCGAGTTAAGTTGACGTTGAAACGGATTCAAAGTTGACCTTACGTTATCGAAATGGATGCGGCGTATCGAGATCGATACGTAAGAAAACATAAGCGATGTGAGAATGCAAAATAGAGTGTGCCTAGTGCTATGGAATTTTGTAAGTAACGATACGAGAATGAACGAACTTGGTTGATCGTAAATTTTGTGATTGATCAAAGACGAGACTATAAGTCATCAACGATTGTTCGATGCGTATAGCATCTCGTGTGTCGACCGCGAAATAAGATAGACTTGAATTCGATACAAGTAGATGTTTCGTAAATTGCGGAATCATCGACGATAATGTATGACTCTACTCGGAGGATAGTTGCGCATCAGTTGCGCCGATAGAAATGGTTATGTACAGATTGGATAGTCGTATAGAAATGGTTATGTCGGAACGTGATTTGGCTCCGAAATAAGATATAGCATGGTTCGTAGTAAACTGTCCTTCGGTGATGATCCACAATTATCGAGCGTAGCTTCGGGGCAGCTGACCCTAGAAGACTTGACCGCCAAATCAAATTGAATGTTGCAGACCGTAAGATGACCCATGCGATATCGCATATGAGATTGCATCGATAACAAATACAATGTGGTGCATGTTGACGATAAGTCTAGGCGATCGAGAATTGTTGGAACAACTTTTGATTGAGAATGATGTAGTTAGATTTGAGTAATCGTCGAATGAATGCTTGAATGGTTATGTTGGTCAACGATCAAACTAGAAATTCACCAACGAACTTGGTGATTCGGATAGGCGATTGCGAGATTCGTGCGATGCACGAGAGAGAACGATAAGAGAATGACTTACGAGTTATGTCGTTAGATTCAGATTTACCTTGCAATTGAGCTTGCGTGAATCGAAATTAAGTTCGATGTTGCGAGACGGATAAGTTGGGAATTTGGCTAGTGAATTCCTACTCGTTAGGAAATCGAACGTAAGGCGTGTCGTAAAGACCTCGTGTCAAGGCAATCGTTGTCTTGAGCACCGTCGCCTTGATGTAAACTGTTGTATCGGATAGATTGTGGCCTTTGTGCAATATCAATTTAAACTTGCGTCGGAAGGATTGGAGCACGGTGTCTAGGTAAGTCACCTAGCGGACGTAGTCCTGAATATTGATGCTTTTGCAAGTCAACAAAGGAAGTCGTATCGAGATAAGTTGCATAGCAAGACTTCGGAAATAGTTTGGTGACAATTTCAAATGCAAGGCGTTGCTGAGACTCTTTGTGATCGGATGCGCGACGACTTGACGCGACACGTAGAATTGATAGTCCCGATGAAACATACAAAGTAAAAAATGCGATTTTTGAATCGCATCGTGTACCTTGACTTTTGTTGGCAAATCGCATATGTATCAATATGCATGTGCGCTAGAATTGCGAGAACAAGTAATAGAGCCAAGTTCGATCGAGAATACGAGATGTCAAGTTATCGAGAATAAGAGTTACATGTTAGCGTTGTTCCGATATCTTACAACTGAGCTCGGCTGAAATGTATATATTGGTGGGACGCCTAAAATATGTGTATGATTCCAAACTAAGTTGTACGATCCAAACGATAGTGAGACGAGATCGTGGAACGATCTAATAAAACCCTTGGAAATTTAGTATTGGTTTCGGTTCGGGACGAACCTTGTTTTGAGTGGTATATTCAATCTGTAATGCCCCGCTCCGCACGGTGCATTATGCTGAGTCGTTGACTCGAAGAGTTGCGTTGACCCGATTATGTATCGATGTGAATCGATACAAAGTGTTAAGTTGTCCCGAGCAATGCATCGAACTAAGTCGATGCGAAGAGTTGCCTTGTCCCAAAGAATGCATCGAGTGAATCGATGCAAAGCGCCGCGTTGCCTCAAAGGATAAATGCGTTGAGACGGCTCGAAGATTCTAAGAAATCGAATCGACCAAGGCGCAAGTCCAAATCGATGCAAGTAATGATTTTAGTTGTATTCATGTGCAGGCTATACGTGTACGCTGAAATGTTAGAGGTCGATCTTTTGCCTTATTCAGTAAGGGGTCCGCGAAAGCAAATCGTCGCCTTGCGACGGACGGAAGCGTTGGCACGCTAAGGCAAATCGGACGTACAAACTCAATAATCACGAAGTGCTCGAATGGCTAAGTCAGGAGAGTGGCCGTGCAACAAAGTTATGAAATCAAGCCGTATCGGCTCGGCAAAATGAGAAAGGCGTATCGATTCAAGGTGGAAGGATTGACTTCTTTTTACTCCTTCATTCGATAAGTCAAATATATCATTGTATGCTGAGTTAACCTATCAACGCCACGAGCGTGGCTCGATAGAGAGATAAACGTAGTGTGTGTCGAACACTAGATAGAACAATTGAAATGAATCGTACGGCAAACGTACGAGTTGCTATGGAACATTGGATATCGCAAAGGCGAGCGCCTCGGTGCGCAAGCCGCAAGAACATGGGATAACTGTACTCGACGAGTGCCTTAGTGCACGAACCATACCGTGCCTTCGTGCACGAGTTAGAACGGCTAGAACATTGAAAGACAATAGGCGAGCGCCCTAGCGCGCAAGCCACGGACATTGAATGCTAAGTCGTAGAACATCAGAATACGGTCGAAACGTGCCTACGTGCACAGGATAATAAAAGATGGCTTCGTTGCGAGAGAATACAGTTGTGGCATGAATGTGACAGAACTGTCGGATATGAAATAATGCTTCGAAAGGTGTTCGGGACCTTCGGGTCATTCGGTTGATGAACATTGAGTTGAGGCATAATGCCATTAAACATTGAAATGAAGTATGAAACATAAGAACAATAGAAAGTTAACGGAAGAAATGTGAGATGATAATACGGCATGGTGCCCTTCGAAATGTCCACGGCTTTCGGGTGTTCGTTGAGGACATTCAGGCGTTGTGCCAATTGAAATAGAGATAAGCGAACTTGCTTGGTTGTTTGAAAGATAAGATTTGTTGCATGGTCAAATGGACTTAAAGATATAAAAGCCCGTGCATGGGTATTCCCTCGAACCCGGCACACCAGGGCGCTGGGACCGTTCGGCCTAGGAGGGATTCGTTTACGGTATTGTTGGTGCACTTTATTTAGATGGGTAGCGACCGTCTGGTGAATATGATAAGCCACTTGCTGTGATTATTTCGGTAGCCTCTGATGTTGGTTAGCAACCGCACAGAGTTAACATCGTCTAATGTTTCGATTCGATAAATATAAGTCTATTCTAGCCTGAAAAGCTAGTGACCTTCATATAGATAAGGGCGATGGGTTTGGAAGTGCAAGGTATGCGTATATCCTGCATGGACGGATTCTGAATAGAGGGCACTTATAACATGACAGGGAAAACGGATAGACGTATTCACCTTGCGTCGGTTGCAAGGGCGAGTGCGTCGATATTGCTAAGTTGCGCCACAAATCAAACACGAGAATGCTTGTTTGCCTATTCAATTCGATAACATGCTTGCTATGATAACATGCTTTACTCTTTCGAATATGCCATGAAATTGACCCTAAGGAGAACATAGCAAGATCATAAGCTAAGTTGCATGATTCAACATAAATATTAAAATGTCGGTTTGGAAAGAAGATCTTTGCTTCAGTACATGCAAGGACGAACGTACTGATCCCCCACCAGCTTCATGCAGGGTGCAGGGAATGGATTGCTCGCGGCGAAGCGTTGCTTGAACGCGTTGAGGCTTGGAATGCCGAAGCGTATTGAAGCGTTGCGATCGCTTGACGCTCGGACTCACGACAGGATTGATGCGGCCGAGATATAGAAGGCATGATGTATGGGACGGTAAAATCTTTTTTGGGCAAGAGAGAACCTGAGTGTTGTAGCCAATCTGGCAAATTTTGTTGGGCTATCGAAAGCCTTTGTAATCTGATTTCGAATATCAATAAAGAGAATCGTTTTCGTATACTCTGTTTTCCTTTCATTGTTAACGTTCAATTCAAAGATAACCATTTGAGAACTTGTCATCTTGCCTTGTACGAACGCAACTCTAGGCTCATGCGGCATCACGCCCCAGCGAGGACGATGATTCGGGTGATTTCGGGTCGGGGCGTGACACAGTCTGCTTACAGGATGCAGGAGACGTCATCGGGTGCGGAGCTTTCCTCGAACGTGCTAAGGCACGGAGCTATCTCTGGAGCCTTGGAGCGTTGCAAGGAGCTGAAGCACCATATACAGGACATAATGTATCAGAACATCGCAATGAATCATTCCATGTTGTAAGCCACTTGGCACGCCTTTTATGTTTCAGAGAGAGAGAGCTAGAGAGACTTGTAAACTCGGCCTAGCGCCGCTTGTAAACTTCTTGAACATCAATAAAGAGTTTGAATTCGCTTCAATTTGTGTTCATTTACTTTCCGCTGCAATGGGGACACTCTGTGCGACTCTGTGGCCTAGCTCAAATCGGCCGTTTCTGGACTTAGCCTTGCACGGGCGCAACCTAGGCCCGTGCGGCATCACGCCTTAGCGAGGACGATCGCTCCTACGAGAGCGGGGCGTGACAAATTGGTATCAGAGCACGGCTTTACGTCCTTGGACTTCATTTCAATTTTTTCAGTTTTGAAAGCTCGTCGTTGGAAAAAGAAGTATACACTCTCTCTCTCTTTATGCCTTGGGATGTTCCATACAATAAGTCTAATATTTTCAAATGCTCGTACAAGTACTCAGTTGGACGGGATCGATAGGCGAAGGCCTTTGTGCCAAACCACGACGGACTTAAGTCAAAAGAAAACTAAAATGCTAAAAGTTAGCAAACGTAAGGCATGCTTGAATAATCTTATGCTGTCAATGGCGAACGAGTACACGAGACCGAAGTATAGTCCAAACGGGATGGTTTTGCATGCAGCCTTTTGGCTATGTCGTGCCGAGTATCGCGCACCTAGACCTTTGGTGCGAACGAGTTTGCGAGCGAGATCGACTATCGCTCGAACGAGAATAAGTGAGCGTGCAAACTCGAACATAGTCCGCACGGGATAGTTATGCACACGGCCTTTTGGCTAAGTTGTGCCGCGTGTCGCGCACCTCGAATTTTTGGTGCAATCGAGTTACGAGCGATATCAAGTACCGCTCGATCAGGAACGAAGCTACACTTAGGAGTGTATATCGATAGGAACGCTATCAAACTAACGCTTAGGCGTGCACGGAAGATTGATTTGGATTTTGAGGAATAGTGTGAATGACTTAGTGCGTCGATACGAGGTGAGCGATTACGCTAGAGATTCATCGAACAAATCTGAAATATGTCTTAGCAAATAATACGAATGTGATTGTGGATTAAATAGGCTGGCTTGAATCCGAGTGGTGTATGTGATGGTTCGGAGAAGAATAAGAATGAGTGTCGACGACTAGTCAAGTGGCTCGAACCCTGAGTGGTGTATGGACGTTATAAAAATTGTTCGAGCGAGACTAAAGGATTACGGATAGAGCGAGCATGTCGACGACGCGATGCGATCGCACAAAGCCTTAGAACGCATCACGCTTAGTTGGACGTGACTTCGAATGTCCCGAACGAGATGTCGTTCGGACAACTTGTCAATGGGCAACGCAAGTTAGAAAATGACCCGGAACGATGAATAAAGATGTATGTCTTGATCGAGGAAGCTAGAGGATAGCACTTGTGATTTTGGATTGGGCCAAATAAAATGTGACTTGAATTTTGGAGAACGATATTGAAACTAGCTTGAGGAATAACGATCGAACTTGATCTTGGAGTGAATCGAATGGAATTGTGGTATATCCAGTTCGGACAATAGCATCAGTCGCACGACTCGAAATTGGTTGCAAAGAAAGATCGGCAGGTTACGCATATCATCGATGGTATTGAGGCATATCAAAGATCGATATGCGATAACTCGGGGGTACTCTGACTCGGCGAATGACGTTCGTGCAAATATCATTGTTCCGATGGAGGCTATACTCGGGATATTGAAAAGTGTCGAGGAAAATATAGACGTGGCTCGAGGATTTTCTAGTTGAACAAATGATGGTCGGACTATCGAATAGAGATCTTGGCTTGGAGAAAAATAAAATGTTGGATTTGCTTCGTCGATAACCACAATGTTGACATTCTTGTCTTATGCGAGCGCAACTCCAGCCTCGCACATGCGTCACACCGATTAGGGCGATCACTCCGCGTGAGCGCTGGTATGGTAATTCATACAGCGGGGGTGATCGAACTTGCATGGCATGGCAAATTTGATACATCGACTTGTAGTTTGATGCGAATGTGGACTCGAGAATAACTTAGCGCGCATGACGGTCGAACTTGAGGATTGCGTAGGTCCAATCCGCGTATCGAGAATGAATTAGTCTCGACGTAAGCATGAATTACGCCCCGATGAGAATGATTATTCCACGGGAGCGTTGTATGGTGATTCATGAACCACCATGGATAATCGGACTCGCGTGAGATTGGGGTTGCAACATATTGTCAAAGCTAGATGAACTCGTGATCGAATACACGAATTGGTTAGAATGGAAATGTGAAGTATGTCAATTTGGTGATTTGAACGGATTCGAATTCGTTGCGCTGTACAACGAATGCCTTGATTCGAATTAGGCGATCGTGCTCAATGTTTAGAAATCTGAGTGACGCGAGCTTGGGTAGAAAAACCCCGTACTACCGACTTTGGTTTGACCCTAGGATTGGGGTCAGTGTTGGCATTATTGTTGGGGAACTATGATTCCAATCCTGACATTGACTTAGCCTTGAGAAATGGCCTAGCGGTTAGGCGAGACGCCCTATTTCAACTGTTCGCAATCAAAAGATTGATCTTGAGGATTGACATGGATGGATTGAATGATGCAAGAATAGGAGACCATGCTCACAAGATTCGGCTGACATGCATATATTTTAGGGACGCCTGAGTATGTGCACGATGCGACTCGAGTGAGAATGATGAATTCTCTATCATGCGGTTTGGTGAATGCATGTATTTTGGGGACGCCTGGAATACGTGCACGATCCAACCAAGTGACACGTTGAATTCCAAACGAGACTTGAGGAATAAAAAGTATCGGGGATTGAGATCGTGTTAAAAGAAAGGAATGATACTAGTACGAGCGTGGCTCAGAATCAAAGTTACATGTGAGCGGAGTGTGCATGAACGACAACGAGATTGGCCCTAAACAAGTGAATGATATGTAATCGGTATCGTGCAAGTAAAAGTTGGTATAACGAATTGAATCATTGATAGAAAGATATACTCGATGATAGTGCAATACTTGGTCTTGAATCAGACGGAAATTACTTACACTTGGTCGACGCTGCTAAGAAGAAATCATACTAATTTCGTAGACAAGAACGCTTGAGAAGCGAATCAGGTCATCTCGATGACCGAGATAAACGAAAGTGAGTTTGCCTCAGCCTACGACCCTCGTATTAGACGAATTACAACGTGCCACGTGCGACCATTCAAGTCCCATGACACGAAAAAATAGCAACCAAGTCGAAGAAATACGACGATTGAATAAGTACCATCAAGTCTAAAATGAATGGACAGTCACTCAATAAAATTCACTAAACACATGCGACATAAAACTTGGAAGGATAACCGAGCATGGTTCGATGCCATCGAACGGTAAAGCCATTCGATATGAATTGTCTAAGATACGTACACGACATGGGTTAAGGAACGGTAGGATGACCTGCACTCAGGAAGTCTCGAGGACGAGACTTGTTTTGAGTGGTGTATAATGTAATGACCCGCTCCACCCTAGCGAAATGCCGATTCAAACGGCAAGCGTAACGACTCAAACGAGCCGTCGACCCGAAGAGTTGGCATCGACCTGATGAAGAATCGATGCAAGGCTTACATTGGCCGTCAAGATGAATCCAGACTTAGACTTTCAAAGGCGCGCTCGGAGTATCGCTCGGCCGATGCGAATATCGCTAAGGTGGGTGGCTCCGATGAACCCGTCTTTGCTTAGCCTAGATACATAACAATACGGACATTATTGCTAGAATCGCTAGGCGTAAACACCGCGCATGCTAATAAATGAATGACTCAACACACCTAGCTAAGGGAATAATCCCATCTTGTATGCTTGTTTAGAACATGGAAAAGAACTCGACAAATATAGAATCTCTTGTACCACGCTCTACGCTCGTGCTAAGGCACAAGCTTACATTCAAGTTTCCTATGCGTTCAACAATGAAACAATAAACGGTTTACAACAAAGAAACGAAAGACTATCGACATAGTCGTTCCGAGTAGAGTATAGCAACATTGGAAGACTTCGGGACCGATGGGTCACCAAGGCGACTCCCGCACGGGGAGTTGCATAATGAATGAATAAATAAACGAGTAAGTGAATAAATGAATCAACGCATGAATGAATGAATACGTGAAGAATGAATGAATGAACGAACAAGTGAAAGAAAGAAATGAAAGAGTGAATAAAAGATAAGAAATGAAAGAATGGTTAGCGACAGGTATGACGGGCACGTGCAACGGGGCTCGCTACCCGCGCTGTACGGACGCCAACCTGGTCGATAACGCATTATGGCTCAAGACAGCCGTTATGTTAAATGACAAGTCAATATGAAATGGTCGTGGACAAACGGCACGGGCGATGTGGAGAATACCGTGGCCGTCATGAGGAAGGATTCTGCGGCACGGGTGATGGGAAGAAATACCATGGCCGGCCTAGGCGGAATCAGACATGGGGCTTACGGGCTGCTTTGAGTGGGGGCTCAGCCACTCAAGGAGACTTAAGGCCAGGCATTTCAAGAGACTATCAAGGTGTAAAAGCCATCACGCTTCGATATGTGAGAATGCCCAAGTGATATGTCCAAAATAGCTTGTGATGCCAGCGACCCGTGCATGTAGATTAAGTGGACTATGCTGGTGGCAATCCACGTGCAAGTTCTTGCATTAAAACAAGAATCTAAGTTAACTAAATGAAGTGCCTCCTGAACATGCTTGAAATGTAACACTCTGAACATGTTGGAAATGTAACACTCTGAACATGCTTGAAATATAACACTCTGAACATGCTTGAAATGTAACACACCAAGTGAATAAAGAGTATTTCATGCAAAATGAGTTAGAGAACGTGCCTACGACGTGCTAGGACCCGAGGCAGGAACACGCCCTTGATATTGAAAGTTTACATGAGACACGTTAAGTTATTACTTATGAATTGTTGACTAACTTGGTTTACTTTGGTCAGGGAAGGCCGGACGGTAAGTATGGGTAAGTCGTGCATGTATTTTCATGCGATACTTGAATTCGGCAACACGAGATAGGTTTGGAATATGCCATGAAACTGATCCTAAGGCAAGATTAGAAAGACAATGAATGAGCACAAAAGTAAATAGAACGTGTTTGGTAATGATAGCATTGTGGACGAGCTAGCCTCCCCACCAGTGCATAACAATATACTGATAACCCTACAGTCTGCTTGCAGGATGCAGGAGACGTCATCGGGTGCAGAGCTTCCATCGAACGTGCTAAGACGCGGAGCTATCTCTGGAGCCTTGGAGCGTTGCAAGGAGCTGAAGCACCATATACAGGACATAATGTATCGGAACATCGCCATGAATTATTCCATATTGTAAGCCACTTGGCACGCCTTTTATGTTTCAGAGAGAGAGAGAGCTAGAGAGACTTGTAAACTCGGCCTAGCGCCGCTTGTAAACTTCTTGAACATCAATAAAGAGTTTGAGTTCGCTTCAATTTGTGTTCATTTACTTTTTGCTGCAATGGGGACACTCTGTGCGACTCTGTGGCCTAGCTCAAATCGGCCATTTCTGGACTTGGTCTTGCATGGGCGCAACCTAGGCCCGTGCGGCATCACGCCTTAGCGAGGACGATCGCTCCTACGGGAGCGGGGCATGACAACACGAGTTTCCCTTGTCCGAGCACATCAATGGATTCCTCGTGTTTAGGCGAGTCCAGTGACACCAACACGAGAGATTGAACGACACGAAGGGTGAGATGACACGTACGTATCCGTTGAGCAGTGGCTTTTGGAGGCGTTGCACGGCGAAGGAGACGTCGGGGTGGTTGGGATAAAATGACGCTGTGGTCGTCTCGTCAAGGCGCATCGATTGGTGGTGGTTGTGTCACCCCCAGTTTTTCAAATTAGGGGTATTTTCGTCATTTTCAAGTTTTAAAATATTTTAGGAATTTTATTTGATTTTATATGATTTTTAGGAATTTATTTGAGTCGGTTTGAATTTTATCCAATTCGGACCCAATTTGGAGACCCGGGTAGCCTGGACCCTAGTGGGACCCCCATACTAGCTGGGCTTAGCCCATGTACCATCATAAATAGGCTAGAAATTATTAACCTAATTTAGAGACTTAATTAGTCGTTTAGAATCAAACCGAATTGAACCGAACCAACCCAAACTTAAATTGAACCCAAACTTGAGTTAGTGGGTTGGGGGCTATTGGATCCCAACCCAATAACCCCCCCCCCCCCCCCCCCCCAAGTGGCCGGCCACACATAACCCCCCCCCCCCCCTTTTTCTTTCTTCTTCACAAAGTCATCTCTCTCTCTCTTTCTCAAATTCTCTCTCCAAGCTCTCTCTCTCTCTCCAAACTCCAATTAGGTATGCCATTAACACCCCTCATTAATTCTCCTTTCCATTTTTGTCATTTACATTAAGTGTAGAGAATTGAATTCTCCACACTTTGCCCCCACTATTGTAGGTTTCTCTCTAGTGCTTAGTTAGTGTTAATTTAGGATTTTTATATGGTAATGATATATATATATATATATATATATATATATATATATATATATATATTATATATATATATATATATATATATATATATATTTTATATATATATATATATATATATATAATATCTATATATATATATATATATATATTTTATATATATCTATTTTATATATATATATATATGTGTGTATGTATAGATATATATATAGGAATATATATATGTATGTATGTATTTGTGTGTGTGTGTGTAGAGAGTGGTGGTGTGGTTATGAGTGGTGGTGTGGTTGTGTGTGTGGTGGTGTGTGTGGGTGTGTGTATATATGTGTATATGTGTGTGTATATATATATGTATAGGTGTGTGTATATATGTGTATATGTGTGTGTGTATATATATGTATATGTGTGTGGGTGTATATGTGTATAGAGAGGGGAGGAGAGGATATGATATATGGATATATATATAGATAGATAGATAGATAGATATAAAGATAGAGAGATATATATAGGTATATATATATATATAAAGAGAGGAGATGAGGGAGTGAAGTAGGAGGAGTAGAAGGAGGGAGAGACGTGGCAGCAGCAGCCAGCAGCATAGGCAGCAGCAGCAGCTGCACCAGCTGCAACAGCAGCAAGCAGTAACAGTAGCAGCAGCAGGAGCTGCTCACAGCAGCTCCTCCCCCCCCCCCCATTTCACCCCCCTTTCACCCATAAACCCGCCCCTAGTACCTAGGTATATATAGGTATATATGTAGGTAGATATATATGTATATATATGTATGTATAGATAGATAAATGGATAGTTAGATAGGAGAAGTTTAGAAAAGTTAGAATAGGAAGTAGAGAAGAAATAGAGAAGAGGGGAACTAGAGAAGTTAGGAAATTTAAGAAGAGTAGGAAGGAGGAGTAAGAAGGAGAATTAGAGAAGAAGAAGATTAGAGAAGTTGAGAGAAGAAGAAAGTAGAATTAGAGAAGTTAAGAGGAGAATTAGAATGAGACTAAAAGAGGGGATTTTGGTAGAAATCGAGTTAGAGGGCGAAATTGAGCCCGGAGCATCGGATCGCGATGAAACTTGACATGGGCCTAGAATACGTGATTTAGATTTTGCGGGTAAGCTCCCGGGTGGAAATCGGGGTCATAGGGCGCCGGTATCGCGCCGTGTCAGTGCGTATCTCGAAATCTTTGAGATATCTGCAACGGGCCGTAAGGTGGACTAGACATCCACTTTAACTAGGTATTATGGTAGATAACGAACCTATAGGATAGTACCCTACTACCCTAGGGAGATCGGGTCAAAATAACTAGCGTAGGTAGGCTAACGGGGTTATCGCCGAGGGTAGAATTTTACCCTTAAAAGGGGTAAAATAGGGATTTGGCCCACGGCCAAGATTCGAGTTTCCAAGTCCAAGATGGACTTGGATATGGATTGTATAGGTTGGTAATAAGCAGATTTAGCCATCTAAACCTAGTCTTGGACCCGGTTGACCACGGTTGACTTTTTGGACTAAAAGTCAACTATGAGTCAACTCTTTACCCAAATTAGTTCCAAATTCAATTTAACTTGGACAGTTGACTAAAAGTCAACTATTAGTCACCAGTGACCTAAGGTTGACCTAGAGTTGACCAGAGTTGACCTGTTGACCAAAAGTCAACGGTAGGCCAGTTTTCAACCTAGATTGATCCGGTTTAACTTCTAATGTTCTCCCATGACCAAGATTGACCCGACTAGACATGTCTTGACCTAGAATGATTAAATAGGGTTTATTTTGATTTAACATTACTTCCTAAACTTAGTATTGATACGTCTTGTTCTCTATAGGTCCTCGAGACACTGCGGTTGATCCAGTCGACGTATTTTATCATCTTACAGGCGAGTACATTCTCTGATACTTATTCCCAATTTATGATAACTGTTATGATTCATGTACTTAGTGTTGATATGCTTATTCCCGACACATGGTTCTCACGGATTGGTATTCTTGGATCCCGACGAGAGATGTTTTCTCCTTCTTAGGTTGGGATATATTGTGTAAGCACCCTTGTAGCTCTTGCTCGATATATGGTCACTGATTCTAGAGAAGGCTAGCTACCTTCTCATTAGAATCCCGTGCAGTAACGTGTCCTGTTTGGATCCATTCTACCAGTTGGGGTAGGGGGAGTAGTAGCGTAGGCCTGTGATCATATCCCCTTGTATTCTTGAACAATGTGGGTCATATACCGCACTTATGACTTGCCAGGCCGATTCTCGACAGGTACCCAAGCCGATCACAAGCTGAAACTATTACTCACACACATTGGATATATAGCTTACCTTGATTGTGTACATGCCATGATCCCGTTCTATTTTCTTGTTCTAGCTCTAGCTTTACAGCTTACCATGCCATGATACATACATGTACACTCCATGATTCATTGTATATGCTCTATTTACAGTCTTATAGCTTTTATTCTATATTGAGATCTGTTATGAGATATATGTACTCGTTCCATCCTGACTGGACTGTTGATAAAATATTACAGATTTCGACGAGGGAGATTGCAGTACCTACTACGGTCCGGACGACGTAGTGGGCCTAGACTTGGTCCCCGCAGGGCGTAGCTCCGCCTGACGAGACCGTACCACTTGTATAGTTTAGAGTAGGTCTTGTACTGGACTTGTCTCTAGTTACTTTTGAGACTGTATTTATATATGGACTGTATTAGAGACTGGACATTGTATATTCTTTGTTTCTGGACTTGACAGGTTATATTTTTCTCGTCTTGTTGTCTTTATCTTTCAGTCTTTACTTTTTGTCTTAGAGTTGTGATTGAGCATATATATTATCATTGCTTGTCCTCCGTTCGGAGTTGACTATATTCTCGACAGGTTTTGTTATATTATAAACTGTTGTCAGACTAGAAAATACACAGCGTTTTACGCCATTTTTCCGGTGAGGGCTGGGCGTTGTCGCGTCACGTGCCCTTGTAGCGGGTGCGGGTCGTGACACGTTTTAGTGGTGGCCCACGCAGGTCCTGAAGTCGCAATTACTGCGATGTCGTAGCGGCACTCGTCTTAGAGTGTTGACTACGAGCCTGTGTTACCCATAGGAAGTAGTAGGCTAAGAGTGCTCAATCACAGTAGGATCTTTCCTTGCTTATCTTGCTTACCGTCTTTGATATTGATTTACTGCTTTCTAGCTGTCCTCCTTTGATATTGCCTTCATGTGCCATATTGATATCTTCTTCTCAATTTGTCTCCAGGAATTGATGACTCATTCTCCTGGCGAGGTGCACGGGGAGACGGAGAGGTCTACTACCTCTGGCGGACAGGCTCGGTCCTTCCCGGCTGATGGGACTTCTGTTGGGGCTCTTGGAGGTACTCCTCCAGCTACCTCGATGACCGTCCCTGGGGCCATTACGGGTGCTCTTCCGTAGTGCCAGGGGTACAGTGGGAGCTGCGAGGGTATTCTTCCTCCTAGCAGGGGACCCTCCGGTTGATGTGGGAGCTATTCCTCCATTGCCTCCTCTGCCCACAGACATGGGGCAGATGCTAGCGTTCTTCCACCAGGTGCTCAAGTCCCAGCGGGCTCAGCACGAGGCTCAGTTGAGGCAGACAGAGGCCATGCGCCAGGGCATGGAGGATGCACACAGATTGGCTATGGCGGCAGTGGAGCGTCAGGCTCCACAGAGGGAGGTTCAGCAGCAGCAGCCGAAGATCGGGGATATCCAGGCTTTCAAGAAGCTTGGTCCGAGGGATTTCAAGGGGACAGAGGGCATTATTATGCTGATGACTGGCTCGAGGATATCGAGCGCCAGATGGGGGCCTGCCGCCTGGCAGCCGACCTGAGGGTCGAGGCGGTTGGGTTGCAGTTGTTAGATATTGCCCGGACATGGTTCCGGAATGAGCCGGCTCTTGCAGGAGAGGGCCATACTTGGGCGAGTTCAGGGCCCTGTTCAGAGAGAAGTTCTTTTCCCTACGGACAAGATTGGCCTGGTGCGGCAGTTCCAGAACCTGCAGCGGCAGCATGACCGTAGAGGAGTATGCGGCGGAGTTCGGCCGGCTGAGCCGATACGCCGAGTACATGGTGAGTGACCGGTGATCCGAGCGGAGCGTTTCCGGGGGGTTGGCATGGGATATCAAGATCCTGATCCTTCCTTCTACGCGACATATGCGGAGGTCTACGCAGAGGCTCGGAAGGTGAGAGGGAGTTGGGCTTGAAGCCGAAGAGGGATCGAGATGTTTCTGGGGCCAGTAGCAGTGCAGGGCCTGCTAAGCGCCTCAGCTTCAGCACAGTCGTTCCAGCATCACCAGCAGCAGGGGCAGGCCAGAGCGTCTGTCCAGAGGAGTCAGCAGCGTCCAGGGCAGGATGATCCACCGTGCCACTTCTGCAAGAAGCCCGGATCTCTTCGAGTTCTGTAGGAGGAGACTGGGGCTATGTCTTTTGTGGTGCCGCTGGGCATCAGATGCGGGAGTGTCCCAAGAACTCGTGCAGTGGAGCAGCTCAGAGGGCACCCGTTCAGAGGGCACCAGCTAGTGTGCCGGTAGTTCAGCAGAGAGGTCCGCTTCCGACTCAGCAGCAGCAGTTGTTCAGCACGCCAGCAGAGGGGTGGTCAGGGTAGAGCCTTTACTCTTGCAGCCGAGGAGGTGGAGCCTATTGCGGATGTTGTCGCAGGTTCTATTCTGCTCGATTCTTTTCCAGCTTTGGCCTTATTTGATTCTGGTGCTACGCACAGTTTTGTGTCTGTTTCTTTTGCTCTTAGGCACAATATTATGCTGAATATCTGGGTAGGACTTGCAAGATTATGACTGGGAATGGCATCATCCTAGTTAATAATGTTTGCAAGGGGCGGAGAGTTTCTTTGAGAGGCCGGGAGCTGAGTGCGTGTCTGCTCGTAATGCCACTTCCGAGTTACGATGTGGTACTCGGTATGGATTGGTTGAGCACGCACCACGCTAGCATCGACTGCAGAGGGGGCAGGATTCTGTTTAGGGCCGGGAGAGCCGGAGTATGAGTTCACAGGGGTGCAGTGGAGCAGGGAGATGGTTTCTGCGGAGCGTTGTTGGCGGGGCCGGTGTTGCCACATCCACTCATTGCTGAGTTCTTGGATGTTTTCCGAGGAGCTGCCGGGATGCCGCCAGATCGTGATGTTGAGTTTTCTATAGATCTAGTGCCGGGTGCTGAGCCTATCTCCCAGCACGTCTATAGAATCAACAACAGCGAGTTAGCAGCTGAAGAAGCAGGTCGACGAGCTGGAGGACAAGGGCTTTATTCGATCTAGTTCTTCACCTTGGGGCGCGCCAGTTCTTTTCGTCCCCCAAAGGATGGTACGGTACGTCTGTGTATTGATTACAGGGCGCTCAACAACCTTACCATCAAGAACAAGTATCCTCTGCCGAGGATTGATGACTTGTTCGACCAGTTGAGCGGCGCGAGGGTGTTCTCGAAGATCGACTTGCGTACGGGTACCATCAGCTGAAGGTGAAGCGGGATGACATTCCGAAGACTGCCTTTCGGACCCGCTATGGCCAGTATGAGTATACCGTCATGCCGTTTGGGTTGACCAACGCCCGGCGGTATTCATGAACTTGATGAACAAGGTATTTCACCAGTACCTTGACAAGTTCGTGGTGGTCATTGATGACATTCTCATCTACTCGAAGACACCAGAGGAGCACGAGGAGCACCTGAGGATTGTGTTGGACACTCTCAGGAGGGAGCAGCTGTATGGGAAGTGTCCAAGTGCGAGTTCTTCTTGGATCGCGTGGAGTTCCTAGGCCATGTTGTCTCTGGCGAGGGGATTTCAGTGGATCCGAAGAAGATTTCTGCAGTGGAGTCCTGGTCGACGCCGAGCTCAGTAGCAGAGGTTCGGAGTTTCTGGGTCTGGCAGGTTACTACCGGAGGTTCGTGCAGGACTTTTCCAGGATTGCCCAGCCGATGACCCGCCTTACCAGGAAGGACGAGGAGTTTGTTTGGTCCGATGAGTGCCAGGCCGCCTTCGAGGAGTGAAGGCGAGGTTGACTACGCTCCTATCTTGACGCTGCCATCTGGATCTGGTGGTTATACGATCTACAGTGATGCTTCAGGACGGGGTTTGGGTTGTGTGCTTCAGCAGCACGGGAAGGTAATTGCCTATGCATCTAGGCAGTTACGTCCTCATGAGAGGAATTACCCTACCACGATCTGGAGCTGGCAGCGGTCATCTTTGCTTTGAAGCTGTGGAAACACTATCTGTACGGAGAGCGAGTTGAGATCTATACAGATCACAAGAGCTTGAAGTACGTGTTTACCCAGAAGGAGCTGAATATGAGGCAGAGGCGATGGTTAGAGCTGATGAAGGATTTTGATATATCCTTGCAGTACCATCCGGGGAAGGCCAACGTGGTCGCGGATGCTTTGAGCAGGTATCCCGTGGCTATGTGTTTGACGATGGATCGTCACCTTCTGGCAGATCTGGAGAGCTTGGGCATAGAGGTGATAGTTCCTGGGTTCGAGGCGCAGAGTGGGGTCTGCAGGTGCAGTCGGAGCTGATGGACAGAGTCAGGGCAGCTCAGTTTGAGGATGAGGCTCTGAGTCATCAGGGAGCAGGTCCAGATGGGACTGTTGGAGGAGTTCTTTAGCAGGGGATGGGTCGTTGAGGCATGGTACCAGATTGTGCGTGCCGAGCGGAGGACTTCGGGAGGAGGTTCTTCAGGAGGCGCACCGTTCTCAGTACTCTATGCACCGGAGCCAACAAGATGTATAGAGACTTGAGACAGCATGTTTGGTGGTATGGCATGAAACGTGAGGTGGCTCAGTTCGTGTCGAGATGTTTGGTGTGCCAGCAGGTGAAGGCCGGGAGGCAGAGACCCGGTGGATTGCTCCAGCCACTCCCCATTCCTGAGTGGAAGTGGGAGCATATCACTATGGACTTTGTATCTGGGCTTCGCGCTCTCCAGGAGGGAAGGATGCGATTTGGGTCATTGTTGATCGATTGACCAAATCGGCCCACTTTTTGCCTTTCAAAGTGGGTTTGTCGACGGAGAGGTTGGCCGAGATGTGTGCGGCAGATAGTCGAAACGGGGTGCCAGTGAGTATAGTCTCGGATCGGGACAGCCGATTCACTTCCCACTTCTGGGGAGTTTGCAGCTTAGCTTGGGCACATCGCTCAAGTTCAGTACAGCATATCACCCCCAGACAGACGGGCGAGAGGACGATTCAGACCCTCGAGGATATGCTGCGTACCTGTGTCTTGGATTCGGGGGATCTTGGGAGGACCACCTTCACTTGGTAGAGTTTGCTTACAACAACAGCTACCAAGCCAGTATAGAGATGTCACCTTTCGAGGCTCTATACGGACGGAGGTGCCGTACTCCTTGTCTTGGGATGATGTCGGTGAGAGTGAGAGTGTGCGGTTTGCTTGGCCCTGAGATGGTGGTAGATGCTGCAGAGAAGGTCAGGGTTATCAGAGATAGACTTCGGGTGGCGCAGGATAGGCAGCGGCACTGGGCCGATAGCCACCGGGGCCATTGGAGTGTGAGGTATAATTAGATTTTTCTAGTATTTGAGTCTGATTGTGATTGTTTTAGATAAAGCTCTAAGTTGTTTTGTTCTAGGTTGATGATCTTGTTTTCTGCGGATTTCTCCGACGCGTGGCACGATTCGTTTTGGTGGCGGCGGGAAGCTTAGTCCACGATACATCGGACCATTCCGTATCCTGGGCAGGGTCGGTGCAGTGGCTTACCGACTGGAGTTACCGCCTGCACTAGAGGGAGTGCACAGTGTGTTCCACGTGTCGCAGCTGAGACGGTACGTGGCAGATCCCAGTCACGTCTTAGACCACTCAGAGATCGTAGTGGGACCGACACTCAGCTACCCAGAGAAGCCGGTCGAGATCTTGGACCGAAGAGAGAAGGTGCTCCGGAACCAGGTCATTCCCTTGGTTCGCGTTGCATGGAGACACCACTCTCCAGGTGAGTCCACCTGGGAGAGGGGAGGACGACATGCGGGAGCGATTCCCATATCTCTTCGAGCCTTGAGGTAAAATTCTTTTTTCTTCCTTGTTCTGTTCATGATTGCTGTGTTAGCCCTCATTCAATTCGAGGACGAAATTTTTAAGGTGGGTAGATTTGTCACCCCAGTTTTTCAAATTAGGGGTATTTGTCATTTCAAGTTTAAAATTTTAGAATTTTATGATTTTATATGATTTTAGGAATTTATTTGAGTCGGTTTGAATTTTATCCAATTCGGACCCAATTTGGAGACCGGGTAGCCTGGACCCTAGTGGGACCCCCATACTAGGGCTTAGCCCATGTACCATCATAAATAGGCTAGAAGAAATTATTAACCTAATTTAGAGACTTAATTAGTCGTTTAGAATCAAACCGAATTGAACCGAACCAACCCAAACTTAAATTGAACCCAAACTGAGTTAGTGGGTTGGGGCTATTGGATCCCAACCCAATAACCCCCCCCCCCCCCCCCCCCAAGTGGCCGGCCACACATAACCCCCCCCCCTTTTTCTTTCTTCTTCACAAAGTATCTCTCTCTCTCTCTTTCTCAATTCTCTCTCCAAGCTCTCTCTCTCCAAACTCCAATTAGGTATGCCATTAACACCCTCATTAATTTCCTTTCCATTTTTGTCATTTACATTAAGGTAGAGAATTGAATTCTCCACACTTTGCCCCCACTATTTGTAGGTTTCTCTCTAGTGCTTAGTTAGTGTTAATTTAGGATTTTATATGGGATATATATATATATATATATATATATATATATATATATATATATATATATATATATATATTATATATATATATATGTATATATATGTGTATGTATAGATATATATAGGAATATATATATATGTATGTATGTATTTGTGTGTGTGTGTAGAGAGTGGTGGTGTGGTTGTGAGTGGTGGGTGGTTGTGTGTGTGGTGGTGTGGTGGGTGTGTTATATATGTGTATATGTGTGTATATATAATGTATAGGTGTGTGTATTATGTGTATATGGTGTGTGTATATATATGTATATGTGTGTGGGTGTATATGTGTATAGAGAGGGGAGGAGAGGATATGATATATGGATATATTATATATAGATAGATAGATAGAGATAGATATAAAGATAGAGAGATATATATAGGTATATATATAAAGAGAGGAGATGAGGGAGTGAAGTAGGAGGAGTAGAAGGAGGGAGAGAAGTGGCAGCAGCAGCCAGCAGCATAGGCAGCAGCACCAGCTGCACCAGCTGCAACAGCAGCAAGCAGTAACAGTAGCAGCAGCAGGAGCTGCTCACAGCTCCTCCCCCCCCCCCATTTCACCCCCTTTCACCCATAAACCCCCCCTAGTACCTAGGTATATATAGGTATATATGTAGGTAGAATATATGTATATATATGTATGTATAGATAGATAAATGGATAGTTAGATAGGAGAAGTTTAGAAAAGTTAGAATAGGAAGTAGAGAAGAAATAGAGAAGAGGGGAACTAGAGAAGTTAGGAAATTTAAGAAGAGTAGGAAGGAGGAGTAAGAAGGAGAATTAGAGAAGAAGAAGATTAGAGAAGTTGAGAGAAGAAGAAGTAGAATTAGAGAAGTTAAGAGGAGAATTAGAATGAGACTAAAAGAGGGGATTTTGGTAGAAATCGAGTTAGAGGGCGAAATTGAGCCCGGAGCATCGGATCGCGATGAAACTTGACATGGGCCTAGAATACGTGATTTAGATTTTGCGGGTAAGCTCCCGGGTGGAAATCGGGGTCATAGGGCGCCGGTATCGCGCCGTGTCAGTGCGTATCTCGAAATCTTCGAGATATCTGCAACGGGCCGTAAGGTGGACTAGACGTCCACTTTAACTAGGTATTATGGTAGATAACGAACCTATAGGATAGTACCCTACTATCTAGGGAGATCGGGTCAAAATAACTAGCGTAGGTAGGCTAACGGGTTATCGCCGAGGGTAGAATTTTACCCTTAAAAAGGGTAAAATAGGGATTTGGCCCACGGCCAAGATTCGAGTTTCCAAGTCCAAGATGGACTTGGATATGGATTGTATAGGTTGGTAATAAGCAGATTTAGCCATCTAAACTTAGTCTTGGACCCGGTTGACCACGGTTGACTTTTTGGACTAAAAGTCAACTATGAGTCAACTCTTTACCCAAATTAGTTCCAAATTCAATTTAACTTGGACAGTTGACTAAAAGTCAACTATTAGTCACCAGTGACCTAGGGTTGACCTAGAGTTGACCAAAGTTGACCTGTTGACCAAAAGTCAACGGTAGGCCAGTTTTTAACCTAGATTGATCCGGTTTAACTTCTAATATTCTTCCATGACCAAGATTGACCCGACTAGACATGTCTTGACCTAGAATGATTAAATAGGGTTATTTTGATTTAACTTTACTTCCTAAACTTAGTATTGATACGTCTTGTTCTCTATAGGTCCTCGAGACACTGTCGTTGATCCAGTCGACGTATTTTATCTTACAGGCGAGTACATTCTCTGATACTTATTCCCAATTTATGATAACTGTTATGATTCATGTACTTAGTGTTGATATGCTTATTCCCGACACATGGTTCTCACGGATTGGTATTCTTGGATCCCGACGAGAGATGTTTTCTCCTTCTTAGGTTGGGATATATTGTGCAAGCACCCTTGTAGCTCTTGCTCGATATATGGTCACTGATTCTAGAGAAGGCTAGCTACCTTCTCATTAGAATCCCGTGCAGTGACGTGTCCTGTTTGGATCCATTCTACCAGTTGGGGTAGGGGGAGTAGTAGCGTAGGCCTGTGATCATATCCCCTTGTATTCTTGAACAGTGTGGGTCATATACCGCACTTATGACTTGCCAGGCCGATTCTCGACAGGTACCCAAGCCGATCACAAGCTGAAACTATTACTCACACACATTGGATATATAGCTTACCTTGATTGTGTACATGCCATGATCCTGTTCTATTTTCTTGTTCTAGCTCTAGCTTTACAACTTACCATGCCATGATACATACATGTACACTCCATGATTCATTGTATATGCTCTATTTACAGTCTTATAGCTTTTATTCTATATTGAGATCTGTTATGAGATATATGTACTCGTTCCATCCTGACTGGACTGTTGATAAAATATTACAGATTTCGACGAGGGAGATTGCAGTACCTACTACGGTCCGGACGACGTAGTGGGCCTAGACTTGGTCCCGCAGGGCGTAGCTCCGCCTGACGAGACCGTACCACTTGTATAGTTTAGAGTAGGTCTTGTACTGGACTTGTCTCCAGTTACTTTTGAGACTGTATTTATATTGGACTGTATTAGAGACTGGACATTGTATATTCTTTGTTTCTGGACTTGACAGGTTATATTTTCTCGTCTTGTTGTCTTTATCTTTAGTCTTTACTTTTCGTCTTAGAGTTGTGATTGAGCATTATATATCATTGCTTGTCCTCCGTTCGGAGTTGACTATATTCTCGACAGGTTTTGTTATATATATAAACTGTTGTCAGACTAGAAAATACACAGCATTCTACGCCATTTTTCCGATGAGGGCTGGGTGTTGTCGCGTCACGTGCCCTTGTAGCGGGTGCGGGTCGTGACACGTTTTAGTGGTGGCCCACGCAGGTCCTGAAGTCGCAATTACTGCGATATCGTAGCGGCACTCGTCTTAGAGTGTTGACTACGAGCCTGTGTTACCCATAGGAAGTAGTAGGCTAAGAGTGCTCAATCACAGTAGGATCTTTCCTTGCTTATCTTGCTTACCGTCTTTGATATTGATTTACTGCTTTCTAGCTGTCCTCCTTTGATATTGCCTTCATGTGCCATATTGATATCTTCTTCTCAATTTGTCTCCAGGAATTGATGACTCATTCTCCTGGCGAGGAGCACGGGGAGACGGAGAGGTCTACCACCTCTGGCGGACAGGCTCCGGTCACTTCCCCGGCTGATGGGAAGTAGTAGGCTAAGAGTGCTCAAGTTTATGATTTCACATCGTTCTACAAAGAACATGGAATCATCAACGAGACTATTGCTCCGTATTCTCCTCAGTCCATGGAGTAGCAGAAAGGAAGAACAGAACGTTGACAAAGATGATGAATTCAATGTTTTTAATTGTGGGTCTTCCAAAGTGCTTTTGGAGAGAAGCTACATTGACGGCCACATTCATTCTGAACAGAGTGCCGTATGCAACTTCTGATATTACTCCTCATAAACTCTGGTTTAAAGTCAGACCCAACTTGAATATCATTCGAGTGGGGGTGTCTGGCATACGTAAAACTTCTGGATCTAAAGATTCAGAAACTCAGAACAAGGACTACGAAGACGATCTTCTTGGGGTATGCCGAGAAGAGTGACGCTCGAAGATTCCTTGACTTGGAGTCTAACCATGTCATCGAATCTCGTAACACAGAGTACTTTGAAGACAAGTTTGCAAGGCACAAAAATATTGTTCTCGTGGACATTTCGGAGAATAATGATGGTGCAAAGGAAGCTGAGGTTTCCAACGATGTCGTAGTCCAAGAAAAATTGTTGTTGATAAAACAACGTTTGAACCAGAACTCGAAGAGCTATCAGCCAAGAGAGTGAGGAGACCAAAGGACTTCGGAGATGACTTTATCACCTATCATGTAGAAGCAGATCTGCTTACCTATGATGAGGCGATGAAGACCAGAGATGTTATCTTCTGGAAGGAGGCAGTGAATGACGAGTATGACTCTATCACCTCCAATAACACATGGGTGTTAGTAGATCTACCTGAAGGAATAAAACCCATCGGATGTAAATGGATCTTTAAGAAGAAGATGAAGACAGATGAAACTATTGACAAGTCCAAGGCCAGGCTGGTAGCCAAGGGGTTTTCTCAGAAACAGGGGATAGACTACTTTGACACATACGCTCTAGTAGCACGGATGACCACCATCAGAATGTTAATTACTCTAGCAGCAATACATAAGTTGGTGATACATCAGATGGATGTAAAGACAGCATTCCTGAATGGCGAGCTGACTGAAGACATATACATGCAACAGCCAGATGGATTTATCGTCAAAGGTCTTGAAGACAAAGTCTGCAAGTTGGTGAAATTATTGTACGGTTTGAAGCAAGCTCCCAAGATGTGGCATGAGAAGTTTGACAAAGTTATTAGATCAAATGGCTACAGAGTTAACGAGACGGACAAGTATGTTTACACGAAGTTCGCTGATGGAAGAGGAGTCATTTGTCTGTACGTGGACGACATGCTAATCCTAGGAACGGATATAGGCAATATCACGGAGACAAAGAAGTTCCTCTCAACCAAATTCAGTATGAAGGACTTGGGGGATGCAGATGTCATCTTGGGCATAAAGAACCTCCGGACAGACACTGGAGTGGTGTTGTCACATTCTCATTACATTGAGAAGATACACACACGCTACGGGTATCAGGATCTTCCAGGGATCGATACGCCATACAGGTGTGATCAGAAGCTGAAGCCAAATTCGAGGGAAAGCGTCAGACAGTTGGAGTATTCTAGCGTTATCGAGAGTTTGATGTACGCAACTACTGCCACAAGGCTTGACATAGCTTTTGCCATGGGAATGCTGAGTCGGTTCACAAGCAACCCAGGCATTGAGCACTGGAAAGCTGTGAAGCGGGTGATGAGATATCTCAAGAAGACTCAGACATATGCACTGCACTACAGTGGGTATCCGACAGTAGTGGAAGGCTTCAGTGATGCTAGTTGGTGTTCAGAGGTGGAGAGCGAGAGATCCATAGGTGGATACATCTTTTTCTTGGGTGGAGCTGTTATATCGTGGAAGTCGAAGAAGCAGACTATACTCTCTCGTTCCCCATAGAATCTGAGTTCTATGCACTAGAAGCTGCAGCAGATGAAGCAGAATGGCTTCGGGAGCTCATGTATGATCTTCCAGTGGTTGGAGCTCAGATACCGGCGGTACCGATATACTGTGACAACCAGGCGACTACAGCAGTAGCATCAAATGACCTCTTCAACGGGAAGAAGAGAACTGTGCGGTTGAAGCACGGAGCAATAAACGATCTTATTAAAAAGAAAACTATTGCTGTAATTGATGTTCGGAGCCAGGAAAATCTGGCGAATCCGTTCACAAAGGGCCTTAAGCGCCAGCTGGTCGATGACACAGCAAGAAAAATAGGCTTGAAGGCATTCTGATATTGTATCTGTGTAATCATACCATAATGTTTTATGCTATTAGTTCAAAGAGAAATCTACTAGGCATCTAGATTTTGGTTCAAAGGAGGACCACTGATTGGGAAAATATCAGGTAACAGTGGGTTCATAGTCCTGAGGGACATGGAAGGGATACGGACCCATAACACTGTTGTCTACTATAGTTCTCTGCGGAGAACATGTCCTGTAGAGAGGATGGCTTAAACGCCTTAATGAGTTCTCAGACAGAGTGAATGTCTGTTGTGCTTTACAGGAAGCACGGTAGCGCAGCACTATAAAGGAGCTCATGGACTCCATGCTACAGTAGGATGACACCACAATGAGGTTCCCAGGTAGGGGTAATGCCTCGGCTTAGCAAGCTATGTCACTGCGGCGTAGCACCGCTTAAAGGTAGGTAGCCTAATGTTGTATATATAAATGAAGAGTGGTAGACAACACTACAAAGAGGCCAGTGTCCTCATGTTATAGTGGCATGACACCACGAAGAGGTACCAGGTAGGGTAAAGCCTCGGCTTCGCAAGCCATGTCATAGCGGCGTAACACCGCACGGAAGCGCAAGGCTTCATGCTGGGTAGTTTGGCACTACAAAGAGGCTTGTGACCTCATGCTACAGTAGTATGACTCTACGATGGTACCCAGTTAGGGATAAAGCCTCGGCTTTAAGCCATGTCATAGCGGCGTAGCACCGTACGGAAGCGCAAGGCTTCATGCCAAGGACTCTTTAAAAGAACTTACCTAGAGTGTATGGATAGAGATACAGGCCGTCTCTTGAGGGTAAACTTATAGACGCCCAAAATGTAGGACCGGTTGTAGGAACGAGTTATAAAGCGTAATACTCTAGAGGGGGGTGAATAGAGTAGGCAGCGGAAATTAACTATTTAAAAAATGTTAGCAACAAGATCACAAATATATATCACAGATATGTAAATAAAAAGTAGAGAGTAGAGAGCAAACGCAAACACAAGGATGTATACTGATTTTCCTCTTGTGAGGACTAGTCCAGTCGGAAGAACTCTAGCTTCCAGTTGAATCCACTATGGAAAATCACCACAAGTTTTCATCCGAAGTTCTTGTAACTTCTACAACGCGAGCTTTGATCCGAAGTACTCGACCAACTTCAATTATGAAGTGTATAACTTCAATCAAGTCTCTGATTACAATCACTCTAAAACTTCTAGACCGTACCGTACTGGCAAATCGACTAGAGGATTGTAACTGGCTTAGGATTTGAAAATGAATAGCTCAGAATACTTTGGAAGAAGTAGTAGGCTTATAGAGAAGAGATATGAAAGTGAATGAGTGTGTTGAAATGATCGAAATCCTTCTCTATTTATAGTTTTTCCAAAGGCAGAATTTTGACAGAATTCGGGCAGAATTCGGGCAGAACTCTATGAGAAAATCTCGGTGGGATCCGTAACTGCAGGGAGACCAAGTTCAAAAAGCAACGTTCACTAACCGAACTCTGGCCGAGTTCTGTTGGAGTTCTGTCAGGGTTTTTGCAAATAAGTTTTTGGGCTTTTTGAAAAGTCAAACAGTTAGGAAGTAGTTTGGACTTTTGTAAGTGGGCTTGTTTTCAAAATGAAAGGGTATTTTGAAAATGTTTCTTGGGTAGCCTATTTGCCAGTACGATACAGTGTACATCGTATTCCTAGACTCAATAAATATGAAAAATACATTCATGAAAATAGGAAAACCAAGAGCCCTTTGATGACGCCTTTTTTCAAATATTTGAGCAGACTTGAAGACGCCTTTTTTTCACTTGACGGCGGTCGTCCAAAGATAAACAGATCCGATCTTAGGCCCCGGATAGGTCGTTAGGCAGTTCAGAGAAATCTTCTTGTATAACGCCGTCTTTGGTCCATCAATAATTCTCTATTGCATATGTCCTGGTTTGACAAAGCTTGATCATGCTTACTGTATGTCTAAGAACATGTTAGACAAACAAACAATATGATACAAGCATAGCAATATGATATAGAACATTTAGAACAATGTTAAGTTTAAGTAGCAACATGATAGTAATTATATGAATATTAGTGATGTCATTATGTTAAACTTAATTGATTAGCCATATTCAAAAAACATGATATAATCATTGGGCTAACACAAAATACATACACCGAAACCAGGCTGGCACATGGCCTTTAATGTGCACCCAGAAGCACAGATAACTACATTATATGAGTGGAAAGTATTACAGCTATGGTACAGAATTCAAGGCTTAGTCCATTCTTGTATCATACTGTTATTTGACCCATGCGGAAAGATTCAAGTCGTCAGCGACATCTCTCCTAATGCATGATGGACAGTTACTGTGGGGAACGCTCAATCCTAGACACATATATATGATGAGATATGTGAGGGATTATTGGTGCTCTTGCTCCTTGACATGAAGAGAGCTTGCTCTCAACATGTTTTGTAAAGTTTAGCCCCACATTGGAAAAGCACCATGAGTTATCTCAACAAATATATGAGTATGTGTTGTTGGGATATGCACATGGGGTGGTGACCCTAAGGAGGGAACCATGTGGGTGATTTTACTAAAAGGAAAATGATTAATTCCAACAAGGACGTAAGTTGATTTTTGTTGTGCGGGCTCGGACTCAACATGGACTCCAGGTTGTCTCATGCATGCACGAAAGTGTTCGGGGGGAAGGCGTGGGCTAGCACTCGACTATGTTGATTGTGGATGATGTAAAACATCAAACTCTATTTAGAGTATTGGTGTTTTAGTCCCACATCGGATATGAGAGATGGTGAGGTCTCACTCCACTCTATAAATAGAGCCCCTTGCCTCCTTTCCAAGATGCACCAAAGAAGAGAGTTAAGGGAGTCCGTAAAGTTCAGAAAGCCCGTTCAAGTCATAAATATTGACTGACGAGCGTTCCAGAAGTTCTCTTGAACTTGCTGGTTACTGGAAGCGGATCGTATAGAGGTGAATCTTGCTTTGAGCAACGGTGTTTTTACACCCCAGCAGATTTAATCCTCTCTTCTTCTTCTGTTTCTCTGTAACTCGTTCTTCAGGTTTTAAGGCACCTACTGAGTAGGGAGGCCTAACTTTGTTCTTGAGATCTATCTCATTTGTGGCACCTACTGTGTTGGCTTGCTAAACTCCTCATTTGTGGCACCTACTGTGTAAGCTTGCTAAACTCTTCATTTGTGGCAATGGCACCTACTGTGTAGGCTTGCTGAACTCCTGTTTTCCATCTATCCACGCCTCGGACTATCATTTATATAGGGAAAAGATGATTAAGCCACTAAAGCAAATTTAAAACATTTAGGTATTTAAAACATTTAGGTAAATGATAAATATGGAAGACATTCTCTTTCTTAAGAAACAAATGTGAAATAAGAGAACTGACTCCATGAATTACTTTGCACATACTATACTTACATAGAGGAGCATTGACATGGTCAAAACTCAATGGCTAGCGGCACCGCGCGGGCGGTCAAGAATCGGCACCATTCTATTACGGGTATAGACGACGGTCGATCACGCAGCCCGTCGTGCGGCGCCCAATGGACGTCAGAAAGACGTCGTAAGGGCGCCGTATGCGCATAGAACGGGTGGCTGGACGACATCGGCTGTTGTAGGCGTCGTGAAGACATCGGGGACGCCTTCGGCATCGTGGGCGAAGCGAGGCATTGAATTGCCGACGTCGAAAGACGTTGGCCGTCCCATGAGGCTCGGGAGCGCACAGAGTGTGTGAGGCGTACGTGTGGACGATGATGAAAAAGCTAGTACGGACAAGATCCGCACGAATAGTCCGAAGCGATACGACGACCGACTAAAAATTGTGTACGAGAAGATACACGATTTAACTGAACCCGCACGTGCTGGAAGAAAAAAAATTGATACAACCACGCAAACATGCGAACAACATGCCATACGTGCAAGATACTGCTGAGTTTCAGGATCCCGTAAAGCAGGCCTGTCAATGTTATGAATGATAACACATACAAAACAATCATTCTCATCCAGTAGTTGCTCATTAAGAGATGAGAGAAGTGCTTCCATAGACTAGGAACTACAAAAGTTGTTGAGGTTTAGACTTGTTCCCTTTCACGTCGTGTCCAACATCATAAATATCCAGTACCAACAGATGCTCGCATCAAAACACAATAAATTTTTTTTACTTCCTATCTTTTCGGTTTCTACAATCTCCTTAAAACTTTAAAATTGATTAAAAATGTCTCAAATACTTGCAACATTCTGAATACGAGCAACCGATGAAAACATCAATTCAATCCGTCAACATCAACAAAATTGACCATATGTGCAAAAATAACTAAAAATAACTAAAAATAATGTGCAAAAATAAATAAAAACAACTAAAAAGAACGTTTGTAAGAGCATTATTTTGTGTTTGACATTTAAAATAAAAATATATAATGTAAACCCCCTAAATTTTTACTATATTTTTTATTAATTTATTTTGGTATTGATTTTATTTTTGTATCGTACCTCGAGTGCGAATGCGTAAAGATGTAAATACGAGATATTTGTTCATTCATATACAAATATTTTATTATTGTTTTTCTTATGAATATAGAATAAATATGTTGTTTCAATACATAGTATAAACAAATATTTTTATATCAGAAGAACATTTCACGATATTTGCCAAAACCTTTATCTTTTACTTTTATAAAAGATTATTTTATTTCCAGTTCAAATTAATTTAGAAAACTATATTTATGTAAATACCTTATTTGCATGGATGTACAAATTTTTATTCATATATTTTTTAGATTTTTGAAATTATTTTATTATTATTTTTAGAAAAGATATTTTGAACTTATTGTGGTAATTAAACTTTGATTAGATTTATTGATTTAATTTAAATAAGTTTGATTTAAATATGGGAATCATCTATATTTAATTTGGATTTGAAATTATCTAGATTTAATTGAGTTGGATTTGGATTGGATTTGGATTGAATAGGTTTTAAAATAATTTAAATTAAAAGGAAGATTAATTAAAGGGGGTTTTAAATAAATACTAATCCTACTTCTACTAGGAAATATCTCTATCTATATCCTATCCTAACAAAGCAAACTCTAATTTATTTAAATCAATCCTATCTAATTTAGGAGATAAATCTGAAATAAATACCTATATAAACCCAATACATCCCCTTCTATCATCCATAATTCGAAATTATTTTAGTCTAATAAAAACTCTAAAATTCGTCATTAGAATTCAGCCCCGCTTTTTAGCAGCAAGAGCAATTTGGAACGACGATATCTCCTAGCTCCGAACTCTGTTTTACCTCCAGTTTTTTTAAAAGAAGCGTATCGAGGTAAGGTTTCCAAAAACATATTTTAATAGACAAAATTCGTTCTGTATATTTTTGTAAAACTGTTTGAGTATTAGATGTCCGAAAAATAAACATATTTCGATATTTTCGTGATTTCGGGAGATTCCGGAAATGAAAATGCGATCCGTTTAGTTTTTTCGGAAAGCTGATACGAAAACCTGTACCATATTCTAACCTAAGAATTTATTAAATAAATCTAATATACAGTATTAATTATTACATAATAGACTATTTTCAGCATCCGGAGATGTTGTTTGGACCTTAGTTCCTCAGCAGCCGTTGTTCCACCTACTTTCCTGTCTGATCTTCGCCACCACAGTGCTCAGGACCCAGGCAAGTATGCCTGCTAATTAACTGTCAAATTATTATTTTCTGTATTTTTTTGTTTTATATTGTTAGTTTTCTTTGTTATAAACTGCGCGTCCAAGTCGTACTTGGGTGCAAGCGACTCTATTGGTCGTTTTACTATATGCATGTTAACTTAGTTTTAGCTGACTACCTTCTTGTTGGGGGATATCCTTATATCTCCTTTGGCCATGACACACACACACGGTTGGAGACATGTTGCTAGGGGCACGACTTATGGACTGGCCCTCTCTAAAGTCGTGTGACGGATAGATGATCGTAACTGCTATGACTAGGGTTTTAGAGACTCAAGCAGTTACAAAACTGGACGAGCCATGGACATGACTTGAACAGTGGGATATATTGGGGGAGGAAAGTCGCTAGTGCGTATGGAAATCCAAAAGGTAAACCACAGTCTCCGGATGGAACTGTGGCGATTTATTTACAGATGCCCTCTGACGTTTTAGACGTTACGGACGGATACGAATTACTGGACGCCAGTTACGTATACATAGCCTAAAATCCCACCCATGCGCATGAAAGTTGTCCTCTAAATTGCACATTAGGCGGTTAGAATCTCTTTTGCATATTTGTGTCTAGGATAGTTTTATATATTATTATTCTGACAGTTCATATTAGCTTGTTCTTCCTGTATCTTGCTATGTCCGTCTGAGGACCTGGTTTTTCCCCAGGTGTGTGTTCATGTCTTCCGCAGGTATCCTAACCAAGGCCGTGGTCTTCTCCATTCTTTCGAAGACGATTGCGCTTGGTTCGTCTTGTCATTTTATGGATCGATTCTTGCACATTTCTTTCATTGAGATAGTTGGTAGTGGACTTTGTCTCCGCCCAACGATTGTATCATAAATATTCGAGTTGATTTTATATTATTATTCTTTTCATTGTGGATGAGATTTAGTTTTGTCTTGGATTACTGCACTTTACAGCTTATGTATACATACAAGACCTTGTACTTCGTATGTATACAGCTGGCATGTCTACGTACTTAGTCCTACGTATTTTGGGACTGGGACGTTACATATAACATTTACCTTTTCAAATGAGAATCAAACTAGCCTCTAATTTATTTTTGGGGAACAACCTATGGGCCTAATACGGGTTATGGAGGAAAACTAGTTCGGGTCCGTAATAACCATAGTACGTAATCATACCCATTGAGGACTAATTCCGTAATTAAATATTTACCATGCCGGAATTGCATTATATATGAAATAATTTAATTTCAACTCGACATCAAACTATTTACGTTTTCCAACTTATACCCTAATTTTAATATCATACCAGTTATTGAATATTTTTCAAATTAAAACCCTCCCTCAGTTAGGGGATAATTCTTTCGTTTCAACATACATAATTAATATTTTTTGACCAAATAATTCCTTCCCTCCCTATTGTCGTGACGCAGCAGCCGTTGCTGCTCCCTGTTGTCGCTAAACCGTTGACATTGCTACTCCCTGCTGTCGTACCATTGCTGCTCCTCGTTGCGCCCCCACCGCTGCTCCCCGTTGCCACTGCCCCGCTACCACTACTGTCGTTTCGTCGTTGATGCTCTCCGTTTTTGCCACCATCGCTGCCACTGCTGCTCCCGTTGCGGCCGTAATGCTGATGTGACCACTGTCCTGTTGTCGCCGTAATGCTGATGTGACCACTGTCCTGTTGTCGCCAATGTCGTCCTCCCGTTGCTACTGCTGTTGCTAGGGAGAGAATGCGAGTATTTTTTCCATTTATGATTTACGGTTAATAATGTTATGATATTAAGTTATATAATTGTAGTTGAGGTATTAAGTCGTCAATATTAAAATTTAAGATATTAAATTCAAAAAATATGAATAGTTGAAAATATTAAGTTAAAAATTTAATTTAAGATATTAAATTTAAAAAACTGTGAATAGATGAGATTGTCAAGTTAAAATTTTTAAATTTTAAATGTTAAATTAAAAAAAACGAATAGTTGAAAGTATCAAGTTGAAATTAAATCTAGAGGAAAAAAAAAGTTGTTCCACGAAAAACCTCTCACGCCAGACCGTTCTCAATTAGGGTTTCAAAAAATGGCATTTTGGGGTAAATTTATCCTAAAAATTCAGCAATCACGTTCTAATTAGGGTTCCTCCTCCAAATTTCTAGGATTTTTGATCCTTTTCCATCAATTTCCTCAATTTTGCAGGAATCGAAGTGGAGCCGGGAATACCCTACAGCCATCACTACGATCAATCTCTAGGGAGGCTCCGCATATGCCAGGTCCGTGATTTCGAATTCTAGGGTTAGAAATTTGTTGTGAAGATTCCAACTTTTTGGGGATTCATGCAGGCTACTCTAGGAACTGGGACGTCCAGCACGAAGAGCGTGGTCCAGTGCAATGTGGGCAGCAAAAGCCCCATCTTGCTCTGCAGTTTGGTTCCCGACGCAGCCGAGACCTGCCGCTTGGAGCTCGAGTTCGAGGAGGACGAGGAGGTCGTCTTCTCGGTGCTCGGGCAGAAGAGCGTCCACCTCTCGGGCTACTACATCGGTGCCCCCGGCCGTAATTTTGACTGCGACGAGATGTATCCTCTTTGGTCGAATGGTTATTATTTTCCTCTTTGAGAATTTTTGACTCGACTCCACTTCTTCTTCTTTTTTTATCAAGTGCACCCTACCAAATTACCATAATCTAGAAAAAAAAAATTACTTTTATGGAAACCCTAACTCCTTTCACCATTTTTGTTTTACAAAAATACCCTTCTTCTTGTTCTTCCCCTCGTGCTCCTCCTGCCCCCCTCCCTATCGTGTGGCCACGCTGTCCTCCCCGCCAAATGCCCCCACTCTCTCCTCCCCTCCATCTTTCTCCGCCGGCGGCAGCAGCGACGGCGGCAACAGCAGCAGCAGCAAGTAGCAGCAACAACACACCTATCAGCGGTAGCAGCCATCGGCATAGCGTGCTGCTGGAAGGGGGCAGCAGGCGGAGGCGCGCGGCAGACAGCAGTAGCAGCGGGGGCGCGCGCGGCTGGGAGGGGGCAGCGGGGGTGGGGGTGCGACGGGGGGAGGTCGGCAGGGGGCACACGTGCAGGGGGACACGGCGGGGGGTGGAGGGGTAGGGAGAGGGGCAGCAGGGGGCGCGTGCAGCGGAGAGAGCACGATGAGGGGAGAGCGCGCGTTGGGGAGGGGGTGCAGTGGGGGTGGGGCTGGGGGTGCTTGGAAGAAGATAATGGATGGGGTATTTTGGTAAAAAAAATTAGTCAAAGGCGTTGACCGTTAGTGGAAGACGGTTTCCGTCAAAAGTGTGAGGTTTTATACATTATGGTAATTGGGTTGGGTGCACCTTGAAATTGGGTAAAAAAAGTGGGGTGCAACTCAAATTTTCTTCTTTTTTGTATTTTGTTGTTGTATTGTAATGTTTACTTGACTATACTTCAGTGATTCATATGGCGAAGATATAGCTGATACTGATACTTCAGGCAGTTACGACAGATATGATGATGATGACTATGAGTCTGACTTCATCGTCGACGATGATGTTAAGATGCACCAACATTTTCCTCGACGCAAAAGTTGTGGTAAATTTTATTTTCCCCCTTTGTATGATTTGCCATTAATAAGGTTGGTTTCTTCACCTTTAAAATCTATAACCACAGAGCTGATGTTATTGGTGGAGGTTAATTCCGTATAGCATCAATGTACAAGTCAATCTTTGTACCTGGGCAATGATTCTAGTCTGATCACCTAACTTGTCTTATTTGATTTTCAAACAAATATCGAAGGTAATTAGAGAGTGAGGCGCACTCTCTCCATTCCTCGCCTGAATTAACCTTTTCATTTCTATTTATTTCCTATTTCCAGTAATTAATCAGAGACTTGTTGGCATTTGCTATCAATGGATGCTATGTGGGTTCATAACTTCGTATGAGGACCCGTTGCTCTAACTAAAATCTTTGTCTAAAGATGTCTTTGCCATATTCAATTTTGTCACTGTTGGAATCTCTCAAGGAAAGAATGCTGAATGTATAGGAAGATAGTCTGCTATATGGACCACATCATTAAATTCCGTAATCTGGTCCTTTATTTCTAATCGTTGGTCCTTTATTTCTGGTCGTTATAACATATGTTGTATTTAAGCGACTCAGGCCATATTTATGTACTCATGCATTGTAATGCAACACAAATGGCCTTAATTGAATCATTTAAGTTCATAACTGAATCATTCTTTTCTGTCTTTGCTGTAATTGTCTTGTTGCATGCTAGCTTTATGATGAATTGCCATATCTTCAGATTATTTAATAACAAAATATTTATAAATTTATGTACCTCAGTATGTGAAGGTATTCATTAATGTTCTAACCTGTGGTAAGTACTATGTCAAAACCATAGAACTGTTCCAAAACGGTAGACATACTAGTTGGAGAGTAAATAGTTGCGCTTTGGTTTGTTGAAGTCTTAGTTACTGGAGAAATCGACAGATATTAGTGTTCGAACTTCGAAGTTGGTGTGTGTTTTGGTTGGAGGAAACTATAGATGAAATTGCTCGTTGAATTAATTTTTATCTTTTAGATGAAGTTTGATTGCATAAGTTTGCGGAGGATGAAAAGTTGGATTTTGACATGTACTACTTCAAAGGAATGATATGAAAGTCAATTTTATATTGTCACAAGACAATGTTAGCTGGAAAAATAGTTGATTGGTAATGAGCAAACATGCATCCTCTTCTAGTTGATAAGGGCCTTTCAAAGAAGGGGGTGGGTGAGGGATTGAACAATACTGCCGAGTTTCTCGAGGTACTGTTTTGCAGTGGATTAAAAGATACTTTTGCTATAGGGGGGAAGACGGATGAGGGGCTTTAATGTCTTAATCAGACATGTACAACTTCAACTGATGGGAATCAATTAGACATTGTTTTTGGCAACTATGTTTCCAGTTTCTTCTTCCTCAGTTACCCTGGTTCAACGGCTACTTGGGGTTGGGAGCACTTTTTCTTAACCTAGATGAAAAGCACGGTTAAGAGCTTTTAGTGCTCCTGCTGTTATAGATGTCACATGTGATGCATGCATTTTTACTATTGTGGGATTTGAATGAATCCTCTTAGAAGAATATATTCATTTCTCTGTTGGAAACGACAGTAGTATGATAGACTAGAAGCCTGATTGGTTGAGAGGCTTTGAATAATGACTATAACCAACTTGGCTTCCCATGGTGTTTGTTTCTTTTTTGTTATTTCAACTATGTGCTTTCTTGAGATTTACAATATAGATCACAAGGTGGGAATGCTGGATATATTCTCGTGTTGATTTTTTTTTTTCTGAAGAATTATATACTTCATATAATTTGAACCTTTTTTGTCTGATGATGATTGATGACTCCACAGCGTAAGCTTTTCCAAATATTGTACATTATGATTCAAACATATAAATACCTTTTACCCACAGGTGTTATTGAGGAAATTATAGAAGATGAAAACCATCTAACGGAAATGCCGGTCGTCGACGCTTAAAGAAGAAACATCAGCTGAGTGATTCTGATGATGGTGATGATTCCAAGAGACGACATGTTTTAAAGCAAAACAATCCTTCCATATTTGAAAGTGAAGACGAAGACGACATCCCAATTTCCTTCTCAAGGAAAAGAAATGTTGCAAAGGATCATCAGCTGAGCAAGAGACAACATGTTGCAAAGCAAAACAATCCTTCCATATTTGAAAGTGAAGATGAGGACGACATCCCAATTTCCTTCTCAAGGAAAAGAAATGTTGCAAAGGACCATCAGCTGAGTGATTCTGATGATGGTATTGATTCCAAGAGACGGCATGTTGTAAAGCAAAACAATCCTTCCATATTTGAAATTGAAGATGAAGACGACATCCTAATTTCCTTCTCAAGGAAAAGAAATGTTGCAAAAAATCATCAGCTGAGTGATTCTGATGATGGTAATGACATCCCAATTTCCTTCTCAAGGAAAAGAAATGTTGCAAAGGATCATCAGCTGAGTGATTCTGATGATGGTAATGATTCCAAGAGACAACATGGTGTAAAGCAAAACAATCCTTCCATATTTGAAAGTGAAGATGAAGACGACATCCCAATTTCCTTCTCAAGGAAAAGAAATGTTGCAAAGGATCATCAGCTGAGTGATTCTGATGATGGTGATGATTCCAAGAGACAACATGTTGTAAAGCAAAACAATCCTTCCATATTTGAAACTGAAGATGAAGACGACATCCCAATTTCCTTCTCAAGGAAAAGAAATGTTGCAAAGGATAATCAGCTGAGTGATTCTGATGATGGTGATGATTCCAAGAGACAACATGTTGTAAAGCAAAACAATCCTTCCATATTTGAAAGTGAAGATGAAGACGACATCCCAATTTCCTTCCCAAGGAAAAGAAATGTTGCGAAGGATCATCAGCTGAGTGATTCTGATGATGGTAATGATTCCAAGAGACGGCATGTTGTAAAGCAAAACAATCCTTCCATATTTGAAATTGAAGATGAAGACGACATCCCAATTTCCTTCTCAAGGAAAAGAAATGTTGCAAAGGATCATCAGCTGAGTGATTCTGATGATGGTGATGATTCCAAGAGAGAACATGTTCTAAAGCAAAACAACCCTTCCATATTTGAAAGTGAAGATGAAGACGAGGATCCTGAAGTGAATTCAAGGTCAGATGGTAAGGCGGTGGATGAAGAAAAGAAATGGAAGATTGATGCCATCAGTCCAGATGGCGAAGATGCAGGGTATCTATTCTTAACTAACTCAATTTTCAAATAATTTGTATTTATTTTATTGAAATGCCTTGATTTTTCTAAGTAGAGAACCTTCTGATACTTCGCTGCCCTCCGAGATTGGTGCTGAAAATGATGAGAAGTTGAGGAAGAAAAAGAAAGCCAAGGATGGTAAACCCCTTGAAACTGTCACCAGGGCTTCTGCTGAAGAAAGAGTAAATGACAAATTGGTCAAAGATCAAGAGAAAGAGGTTAAGGAACAACAAGTTGACAGTAGCGGGACTGGAATTGATGTTGCTGAAAATGAGGGGAAGCCAAAGAAGAAAAAGGAGAAAAGAAATATGGGAAAGAAGTCTGGAACAGATGATGCAGTTCCAGTTGAGAGAACAGAAGACATCAAAGGAAAGGCAGATGAAGCTATAGATAATGATAATGTGGACCAAACTCCAGTGAGCACTAAACCTGAGAAATTGCCTTCTGACAAGTAAGAACCGTGCCTAATGATATATTTAAACCGACTATATAGCAAATATTGCTCTCTATCAGTTTTTTTTTTTTTTTTTTGGTTTTGATTGTTTGTGGTGTTGCAGTGAAATGGTTGATTCTTATGCTTGGGCCGAAGAAAATAGTGTGAAATCAAGAAAAAGGAAGAATAGGAAGAGAAAGCGTAAAGATAGAAGTTCCCAAGAAAATGAGAAGAGTGATGAAGCCATGGAGCTACTGAAATCCAACGTTGTGGAGCAGCCTAGTAACGAGTAAGAAATCTCTTAGTTTTGTTCTGGTGAATTGTGTATATGAGCCTTTTGCTATATTGTGTCTGATTTGAACTAAAAACTGTCCATTCTATGTGAAGGGCACCCGATGTTGAAGCTGACAGAACTCCTGATGTTAATAAAAAAGATGCAAAGAAGAAAAGGAAAAATAAAAATAAAAAGAAAAAGAAAAAGAGCAAGAATATTGAGAAGAATTCTGTCTCAAAGCAGCAATGTGGCACAAGGGAAACCTGATGAAGCAAAGGTTGATACTCAACCACATAAACCACGAACTTTCGCCAATGGTTTAACTATAGAGGACCTCGCCATGGGAACTGACAGTAAAAAAGCTTCTGATGGGAGTAAGGTAACATTTTGTTCTTTTTCAAAGAGGGGATGGATTGCTATTAGTAATTTAATATGGTCTTGTTATGATGACGGTAATTATTTGAGATAGACTTATTAATGTGCATTTGAACCAGAAAAAGGAAAAGAGAAGGAAAGGAATAAGAAAAACTTTTTTTTTGGTTATAATAAGGCTTTACGGCACCTGAAGGACTTAATTTGTTTCTGATGTCATAGTTTTGTGGATCACAACACTATTTACCTTGTGACAGTGGATTCGCTCCAATATAACTCGCATCATTTTTTTCTCTTAAACATAGGTTTCTGTTAACTATGTTGGAAAGCTAAAGAATGGAAGTATTATTTACTCTAATGGTGGCAAAAGACCATTTCAGTTCCGCCTGAGTAATGCACTTTAAACCTGATAGATTAATCCTCGTATAATCCACCAGCTATGATGTACTCATGGAACTAAATGTAATGATTCATAACTTCCTGGATAAGTTATCAAGGGATGGGATGTTGGCGTGAAGGGCGTGAGGGTCGGTGACAAGAGAAGACTAACAATCCCACCATCTTTTGGGTATTAATTCTTTCGTTAGTTTTATCTATATGGTCCTTTCTATTGGTCTTATGATCTTGAATCCATGATGACTTATCCCTTTTATTCAATGGCCTGAGGATTTATAAAATAACAATAAACATAGTATCTTGATCCTTTATTATGGTGTCTTTTGATCTTGCCTCATCGTTTGTGATGTGTAGTTATGGGGGGAGAGGCTTTGGAAAGAAATTACCTGGAAATTCATGGCTCGTGTTTGATGTCGAGTTGGTCGATGTTAAGTGAGATTGGTAGTTTACTATGACCAAAATTTTGCCAGAGTTTTGCATTTTGAAGTCAAACTTTTTGCAGAGGATATACAATGGAAAGAATTTGAGCTGGGTTAGGATCACATGTTATATCTAAAGAAGCCTTTACCAAAATCCTCATTCTTTTGCTTTTTAAGTTTTCAGAGTTTTGCTGTGCCTATCGGCTGTTGAAACCTTATAGGTTGGTCGTGTTAGTTCTGTAAGTAAGAGGCAAAATGCCATGTGTTAGGAACTTAGGATGAAAGTTGAGGCAAAACTGTTGTAGTTAGGAAGTGGACGAGTTTCTGTGGAAGTGATCGTCAATTCGCACGGGCACAAATATGGTGTCTTTCACAAATGAGTTGTAAACATACATGCATCAGTCTTGATTTTTGGTACAACTTATGGAAATTGCCTCTGCTGGAAACTTTAATGCAGCAATGTGTACTTGGGAAAAATCAGATGTAGCTTATTCTTGTTGAGAACTTTCTATTTGTCATGGACGGTTTTCAGAGTAGGGAGGGATTGCTTTCGAAAGCCGGTTTTCAGAGTAGGAGGGATTGCTTTCAAGAGGCCGCTTATCTTACATTTTCTAGATCCTCTTGAAATTTCATTGCACCTTACAATTTCTTAGTGCATCCCTTGTTTGGTCTCCTCTCTTTTTTTTTAAGCATGCTTTACTGGAAACCTTGTAGCTTTTGATGACATGGTTGGCAACTTATTCTGCCAACTTTTGATCAGCTTCGGCAGTACCAATCTTACCTTTAGGCCTCGTTTGGTTCACGGATTCAAGGAATCCGGAAAGGAAACTTGTTCCTTTCCTTTGTTTGGTAATCACAAATTTGGAAACACTTTTCCTGACATGGAGGAAAATATGAGGGAAAATGATTCCTCTCATGACCCATGGGATTCATTTTCCCTCCTCCTTTCCCAACATTAATTACCAAACATTATGACAAATGTAGCCTTGATTTATTACATATTTTACCAATTAACTCATTATAATTATGTTGACATTGGATATTGTTGGAACAATGATATATTTTTTCTTTCCTTTCCTACACCAACCAAACATAGGAAAGAAAATTTGATAGGAATTCTACTTTCCATCCCCATGGAAAATACATGGGAATTGATTTCCTTTCCGTGAACCAAACGAGGCCTTAGGGTCTGCTTGGATTGAGGGAAAAAAAGCCTGAGTTAAGTGTGCAATTAAGTGAGGGAGAGTAGAGTCAATATATGTAATCTTGCTTGGATTGGAGGGAGAGTTAAGTGGGGTGTATTTAATAACTCTTGTTTGGATTGAAGGTTTTGAGTGAGAGATTAATAGAAAAAATATAACAGTTACCAAAATACCTTTATATATATATAATTAAATTGATTGTAATTTTAATTAGAATTTGTCAAAATATCTTTACAGATGAGGAAGCTACGGAGCAACGTATTGAAAGCAAGAAAAAATGGGAAAAAATCCATGATATTGTATAGGACAAATAAGAAATATTTATGACTTTTTAAACAATACTCATCAATCCTACTAGTTAACCTTCCGATTTAGAAGGTTAAAAAAATAGACAAAAGAAGATTAACCCTCACTTGACCCTATATAATCTCTTCATAAATCTCCACCTTCAAATCAAACATGATTTAAAAAAAATTTACTCAACTTTTTCACATTTCACTCTTTTAACCCTCAATCCAAGAGACCCTAGTATCGTAAATGTGTTCTACTTTATTTTGGCAAATGTTAAAGGCCACCCCCTTTTTACTAAGGGCCACCAACTTAAAACTTTAAAAAAAATTACAAGTTTGCATTTTGAAAACACTAAGGGCCACCCCACTTCTGTCAATTGAGGACTGCAGGGCTTGCCTGCAGTCAAAGTGAAGACAGGACTGCAGTGCTGGCCTGCAGTCCTCAATTAACAGAATTTTTTTTACCTACAGTGACTGCAGGGCTTGCCTGCAGTCCAAAGTGAGAGAGGACTGTAGTGCTGGCCTGCAGTCCTCTCCGTCGATCTGGAGAAACAAATAAAATGTAACAAAAAAAATGGGCCTGGGATCCCGACTGCAGTCCTCTCCTCCCCGCCACAATGGTCGCCATCTCCTCCAACCACCATCACCCTATGGCCGCCACCACCACGAACTGTTGTCGCCGTTCGTCTCCTCCGCTGGTGGGCCGGCCGACCTCGTCGAGCACCCCCACTAGCGCCAGCCGCCGAGGCTTCTCCTCCGTCGGCGAGGGATTCCGACTGCAGCCCTCTCGTCGGCGAGGGTTGAGAGAGATCAGGAGAGAGGGATCCCGACTGCAATCCAGCACGCGTTTCAACTCCGGCGTGCCACACTCCTTGTTGCCAGATCTCCCCGGAGCAGCGCCTCGGCCACTCTCTCCTGACTCTCTTTCTTTGGTTCCTCTTGGTGGCCCTTAGTAAATCACTTTACATTAGGTTGCTCTTAGTAAAATTTGAGGGGTCATGGTTGCCCTTATAAGAAGGGGGTGGCCTTTAACATTTGCCTTTATTTTTTGTGGATAGTGTATGCTGGCTAATAAAAGGCACACGCAACTCAGCAGAGAAAGAGATGGAGAAAAGTGGGATAATAAAAGGCACCAACCTTTAGGTGGGGGCATCTGGGGAGCAAGGAAATTGGCAGGGCTCAAATCCAACTTTAGTTGCAACCCTAATTTGCATACTTTAGCGGTCACTTGTTGAAAGTCTTCCAATATCTGGAATCGATGGTGAGTGGCACCAGAAAAATTCCCAAATAATGCTAGTTTGATGTTTGATTGCTTATTTCTAGAAAAAAGAATCACCTGATGAATTTTGATTCTTGAACCTCTTTTTATAATGCTGTTTTTTTTTCTTTTCTCATCTTTTGTGATTTCTGTAATGGCCGACGATATTTCCTCTTAGTGTGAAGAAATTTTTGATTATCCATACATAAACTATGCTTATGAAGTGCTAAATGAAAACTTGTAGTATAATTTATTCTTAGAGCAAGAAGTGATAGCATGCATCATCATCATCAGAATGATTGTTGGAGAGCACTGGGATACACAGCTTAATTATGTTGGAGCTGCAAAGAACATACATGTTATTGTGTCGGGTTATTTAGTAATAGGATCTCACAAAATAGTTAATATTAGTGTTTATGTCTCCAAAATGTTGTTTGGTTCGCAGAAAGGAAATTGATTCTTTAATATTTTCTTTCCTTTGGAAAATTTTCTTAGATAGGAAAATGAGTTCTTGGGTTGGTGGAAGGAACCATTTTTTCCTCTATTTATCTTACTTTTGGGAATCACATTCATTTCTCCTTATTTGCTTTGACTTCCAAACAAAGAAAATGAATCACTTTTTCTTCCCAAGGCTCCAATTACTATTCACATAGACTAGTTAACAGTGATTTTAAGATCCAAATACTAACGTCGGATATTTTTGAGATCCAAATCCTAATTTTAACTTATAGTGTTGATATAGGATCGTGTTACTAAATGTTTTATTGTGTCTATTTAGACAGATAATTCTTTAATGTGTTACTTAGATGGAGAATTTTCAAGCCTGACCAATTCCAATTATCTACATCTCGATAAGAGACTAAATTTGTACCTTTTTTCGGCTTCCATACAATACAAGGGTGGGTCGTGTCCGGCGGCGAGTCGACAAGTTTCGGCAGTGGCGTGGAAAGTGAATATCATTAGAGATCTTTGAGCACCAAAGACACCATATAACTAAACCCCATAATTACACACACACAGAGAGAGACCACTAATCTAATCATTATTACTTGCTCCAAATTGGAAAGTAACTTCATTATATTTATGCACTGCCAAGTATGTTCAACCCTTTTTTTATATAGATGTGCTTTGCCTTTCTCTGAAGCCTCGAGGTTCCTTCTAAATTCTCAATCCCACTCCCTTCACTTTTAAGAGAGTTAGTGAAAGAGAAAGATCAAGGAAGATAGATAGAGATTAGAAAAAAAAAATCCGAGAGACAGGGACGGAGCCAGAATTAAAATTGTGGAGGGACCGTGCTACTACATATAAAAATATTTAAAATTGTCGTGTTAATTGGACTTCATAGCAAAAATATACTAAAACTAAAACAAGAATGAGCCAAATAAATAAATAAAGACAATATTTTAGAATTGTTACAAAAAAGAAGAAGCAAACATTATAAATAAAAGATTTCTAAAATATGTAAAAAAATTTAATAATGTGCCAAAAGTGAGAATTGAACTTGTAACATCTTAATTGAAAGCCCAAAACATTACCATTTGAGCTAGCTTATTCTTTGTACATTAGAGGGTCAAACTAGTAATATTGTAAACTTGTAAAAAGTTTTATATAATAATCAACATTTTTTTAAAAAAAATTGGGGGGGCCGTGGCCCCCGTTGGACCCTATGTAGATCTGCCCCTGCCTAGAGGAACTCATGAGTTCTTAATTTTTAAAATTCGGCTATGAAAATGGTTGGATTACATACATCTTATCTCTTGATTTTTTTTTTCAAGAGGTTAAAAGAAAAAACAAACACATTCGACATAAGTTAACTACACATGTCACATCCATTTTGTAAGTTTTTGAGTTTTTGCAGTCAACCATTATTATCAAAGTGGATTGGTTTTTTTTTTTTTGAGATGCTCTTACGCACAGGACTTTGTACACGTTGTATTGGAATAATGCGTTCTCGTGACTCGATTCACTGATCTTCCGCTACTCAACCAGGATCTTATACCTCTTCTCGTAACCACAAGGGTCACTCAAGTTCGTATCAAAGTGGATTGGTCAACTAATGGGGATGTGGTGGATATGTCTATATACTATATACTGTTATGGAATATTTAATGACAAGATTGCGCTCTAAATCCGTATTTTTGTGCCAATTATAACAATTGTCAAATATCATTAAAATATAATTATAAAAAATGTAAAATATTATCACGTATTATTATATTATTAATTTTTTTTTTATCATTTATCATTGTGAGCTCGTCTCACTCAAAAATTTCTTGTAAGGAGGCTCCTCTTGGACTCGGACCATTAATCCGAGTATAATTTTGGACTCGGATTCTATCCGTATAAAATTTCTTCATGATCGCATCAAAACTCGTTTCAGGGCCTCTACAAACAAGACCATGTCCTATCCTAACCTCATTGATCCACAAAATTTAGGTTGGCTGTGATTGGGTCCTATGATTTGTGCAATAGAACGTTATCATTCCTACATTTTTACTCTAAATTTACTTTATAGGACATTCAAAGCTCATAAACACTAGTACAATTTTTTTCAAATAATAATAATAATAATAAAAGAAGAAAAGGAAGTATATAATTGGATTATTTAGTTTTAGGGTCTTGTATAATATTAAAAATTTGTATTTATGTCTCCATAATGTCGAGAAGAGTGTTTGAGTCGTTGACTTAACTGACAGTCCAAAATGGAGACAAAACATAAATTTTGAATATTATACGAGACCCTAAAACTAAAAAAATATATATGAGGGTTGCATGATTTTGGTTATTAGTTTTGTCATGACCAATTGAGAATGAGACTTATGACATTATTGTTTGTTTATATTCTGAACTCAACAACCACTATTCCTCCGGAGCTCCTGAGTTGCAAGCATTCAACAAAGCGAGCGGGACGAGGGGTATCTGACGATACAATGTCCATGAAGTCGTTTCTATCGAAACTGCCGTCATGAGGGTTGTGTGGCTACTGAGATCAACAGTGTCACAAGTATCATTCTATATTAGTCATGACAAAACTAAGTGATCCAAATCACACAACTCCATCACGCAAAATTAAATAACCCAAGTCGCACAACCATCACATATCTCCGTTTAGTTTTAAGATCTCGTATAATATTTAAAGGGCTAATTAGAGTTTAGATCCTGAATTTTATACCAGCTTAGAGTTTAAGTCATATCATGTCCAATTGAAAAATTACCCTGAATTTTTATATTTTGTTTTATCTTTTCCATTATGTCCTCACTAGCTTATATAGAAAAATTTATTGTCATGCATGTGAGGGAGGTATAGTTGGAAAAAATAAATAAAAATAAAATAAATATCCATGGTCCAAACTTTCCAATTTGACATGTTTGGGCTTAAAAACTCTAAGCTGGTATAAAATCTAGGATCTAAACACTAATTAGCCTATATTTAAAATTTGCATTTAGATCTCCATTTGGACAGCCAGTAAAGTTAAGTGTTAGGACGAGACCGAATCCTATTCTAGATAATACGGAACATAAACGTAAATTTTTAATATTACACGATAGCTTAAAACTAAAGGGTTATTTAGTAGTAATAGGGTCTCTAAATTATCTAACATTAGTGTTTGGGTCTCCAAATACTGTTCACGTAGGCTATAAACAATAATTTAGATATCCAAATACTAACGTTAGATAATTTGAAGACCTAATTTCTAATATCAACTATTATATAAGACCCTGGTACTAAATATCCCAACTAAATAACCCTAGGAATAATGGGGAGGGGCATATCAGTAAATAAACGTGTGGTGGACAGTAGAGTGGATTCTCCACAAAAGGCACAAGACACTCCCTCCCCCACCTAATCTCATAGTGGCCACTTCCCACGCTCGACACTTCCCAGCCACGTGCGGGCCCCACATCCACACTCCTCACTTTATCCACTCACAAAATCCTTTTTTAATTATTCCTTAGGTTTTTATTTCATTTTAATGGTGTATTTTTTGGCATACAAATAATACAAGTGCTTCACTAGTAATAATCAAACCACCCTTTTGGTTCGAGTCACCAAGTTAGACCAACCAAACGAAAGGATCATGCCCTCCTCCACTCTCCCGAACGTTCAGATTGATATAGACCGTTATGTCCACGTCCAAAATTCAAAAAATGCTACTAAAAATTATCTTCCGAAACATTATCGAAATCTCAATGACCCTTGTAGTCATCGGAGAGAGACATAAGATCCTGACTAGATGACAAAATATCAGTAGATCGAACCACGGAAACGTATTATTCCTTCTATTTACAAATATAGTGGGGTTGGAGACATTGTGCCCAAAAGACATACAATGCAACATACACAAAGTCCCGTGCGTAACGCTAGACATCTAAAAAAAATACTCTCGTCACATCATAAGCTAAACTCGTACTCAGCGATGGAAAAAAAAAAATTATCGGAATCTCAATTGTTCTCGTCACATCATAAGTTAAACTTGTACCTAGTGATGGAGATAAGAAACATTATTGAAATATCAATTGTCCTTGTCACATCATAAGCTAAACTCGTACGCACTGATGGAGATAAAATAAAATAAAATAAAGTTGGTAGTGATAAACTTAAATTTTTTTTACTCGAATTACAATTCATTCTGTTATGCAGTAGAAAATAGTTATAACAAATAATAACTGCATTAATGATTAGACAATAATAGTCTTAGTATAGTCATTTTAATACCTAACTATCAAAATATTCAAATGTATACATACCAAGATCTAGAATAAAGTATAGAAAAAAGAGAGTTTTACTCAAAAGAATTTGACTTCTCACATTATAGAATAAACACCAATAAACATAATCTAAATCACATAGACAAGTAAGGACAATTTGAGATAGTGAGGTTAAAAGAGGGGAAATGTTTTATGTACTTCCAAAAACTCATTCATCTATGTTCTTCCGTCACGTGACCCTCTTCTATTGGCTCATGTTTTCCTCCAACCACCCCCTCTATTTGTTTGAGTCAGTAAGGGGGTATCACGTGACGGAGGGATAGAATTTTTGGAGGTACATATAGCATTACTCAATCTAGGGTTAGGGTTTCGGCAGGTAGTGCTTCCGCAGCAATGCCAAGGAAATTGGCTTCACAAGTACCGCTAGAGGGAGAGCAGTTCTTAATTCAAGGAAGCTGGCAGGATTTGGAGAAGACTCGCAGATTAGGGCGTGTTTTGGCTACTAGGAAATGCAGCCGGATTTTAGTATTTCATAAGAAGTGAGCCAAATTCTAAGTTTTCCATTGTTTGGCAAAGCTTGGAAGATGGTGGGAAAAAAACACAGAATTGACAGGTGCACTTCCTGTCGGCTGACGTTGGAAGGCTTTCAACATCCAATCTTTTGCTTAGGATATGGATTGTAGTTAATGTTGGTGCTTTCTTTACATGGAGAGAGCTTGCTCTCAACATACCTTGTAAAAGTTTAGTCCCACATCGAAAATGCACCATGAGTTATCTCAACATATTATACTTGGTTGTGTTGTTGAGAGATGCACATGGGGTGGTGACCCTAAGGAGGGAACCATGTGGGTGATTTTACTAGGAGGTAAGAATAAGGCTCCAAGGATTAAGCATTAATGCTTTTGTCATTCTCTTGGATTAATTCCATTTGGAGCTAAGCCCCAAAGGGGCTTAGCGACTCGGACTCGGACTCGGGCTCATGGGCTCATGGACTCGCACCAGGCTGACTGTGCAGACTACAAGTCAGTTATGGAAAGACTGATTCAATGCGATTAATTCAGATCCACTTTTTGTGGGATTTAATTCAATCTTTCCATAAGATTTGAATTAATTTCGTTGCCATCTTTGTGGGATTTAATTCAATCTTTCCACAAGATTTGAATTAATTTCGTTGCTATCTTTGTGGGATTTGAATTAATTTCGTTGCCATCTTTGTGGGATTTGATTCAATCTTTCCATAAGATTTGAATTAATTTCGTTGTCATCTTTGTGGGACTTAATTCAATCTTTTCATAAGATTTGAATTAATTTCATTGCTATCTTTGTGGGATTTAATTCAATCTTTCCATAACTGAAAAGGCGGTTAGAGTTTCCACCCTCTCTCTATATATACTCTCTTCTGGCCTCCTTTGTGAGGGACTACGAATTTTATAAGTCAGAAAGGAGATAGAGAGAGAGGGAGCTGCTGCCGTCATTGCAAGTCCATTCGAGGAGTCAGAACAGAGGTGACTTCGAGCGTTCCACAAGTTCTTCAACTTGCTGGTTCCTGGAAGCAATTCGTGTGGGACGAATCTTACTTTGAGCAACGGTATTTTGACACCCCAGCAACTTTTTTTATCTCATCTTTCTCTAGATTATTGTAACTCGTTCTGTCCCAATTGCAACATGTTTGCAAGGAAGAACGAGAGATCTTCTCTTCTCTATTTTTCTCCTTCATATTGTAATCTGGCTATTTGGTTTTTTTTGTATCATCGTAGATCTTGAGTTTGATCACTACAAAGCTTTGTGACTCTCAGATCTCGATTGCATCAGTTTTTCATCTTTGATCAAGTCCCGGGACTAACAATCTCAAAGCAAGATCCTTGTAGATGGAAAATATTAATGCTTCGCTCGTCCAATCGGACTACTGCAAGTTGGAAAAGTTCGATGGAGAGCATTATCAAGTCTGGAAGAGGAAGTTTTATCTAACTCTTCAACTCAAAGACGTTGATCATATACTGTTGGAGGAAGAACCTTCTGTTCCAGACACTGGGTCTACTGTCGCAATCAATGCGGCTACCAAACTCCAGACCAAATGGAGAAGGGAAAATAGCATCTGCAGGCTTCTCATCCTGAATGCTATGGAGGATTTCCTGGCAGAATCCTACTCGAAGAAGAAATTTTCCAAAGACATATGGGAGTCTGTGGAAAAACTGTATGAAGAAGACAGGAACAGGAGCAAGATGTTTGTGGTTGAAAATTATCACAAATTGCTCTTTGAGGACGAAAAGTCCATGTTGTCACATGTGAAGGAATTTCTGAAGCTGCGTCAGAAACTGGAAGACGAAGAGATGCCCCTTCCCGACAAGTTTGTCATTGGAGGGATCGTCTCAAAACTTCCTGCTGGATGGAGTACCTTCTATGCAAGGATTCTCAGAAAGAAGCTAGATATTAGCTTGGAAGATCTACTTCAAGAGATCCATGTTGAGGACGAGATGTGTTCCCAACAGAAGATGGACACTCTGTCCAAACAGTTGGCTAAGGCCAATCTAGTGCAGACGAGAGATCCCAAGGGGAAGCAGGCGGCTTCTCACAAGAAGAAGGACTTCACCAATCTAAAAGTGAAGGGTCCTTCATTCAAGCAACAGAAGTCCAAGTCCCAAGTGACATGTTTCAATTGTGGCAAGAAAGGCCACTACAAGAGTGAATGCAGATCCAAGCCTAAACAATCAGAGAAAGGTGAGCCTAGTAAGGTTTTATTGGTGTCTAACATTGTTGCTATGATCGCACAGGTCACAACTGTGGGGGTTGACTCTGACTGGTGGATAGACACTGGTACGACTTGCTATGTCTGTTCTGGCAAGGAATGGTTCGTCACGTACCAGCCGATATCTGAGAAGGTTGTCATGGCGGACCAGGCCAAAGCTGAAGTTCTGGGGATCGGGACTGTGGAGCTGAAACTCACTTCTGGGAACACTCTGACGCTTCAAGGTGTGAAGCATGTTCCGGTGATTGCCAAGAACCTGATCTCTGGGAGCCTGTTCTGCAACACAGGCTTGAGGATGGACATCAATGTTGGTCAGATGGTGATGTCCATGAAGGGAACATACTTCGGGAAAAATTCTGCTTGTCAATCAGTTTGATGACATTAATGTAGTTGCATTTTTTGATTATTCTCTTGAGTTGTGGCATAATAGACTAGGACATGTTCATTGTAAAAAAATTAATAAAATGTCTAGTCAAGGACTTATCTCCAAATATGGGGGTAAGGTGGAGAAGTGTGAAGTATGTGCTCAGACGAAGATCACAAGAAAACCCTTTCATCGGGTCAATCGAAGCACAGATCTTCTGGAGTTAGTACACTCCGATATCTCTGACTTCAAACATTTCTCCACGAAGGCCGGGATGAAGTATTTCATAACCTTCATCGACGACTTCTCAAAATACGCGTTCGTCTACTTGCTCAAGACTAAAGACGAAGCTTTCGAGAAGTTCAGAGAGTTCAGGACCGAAGCTGAACGACAGACTGGACAACAACTCAAAAGGTTGAGAAGTGATCGAGGTGGGGAGTACAGGTCTCATGACTTCGCATCGTTCTGCAAAGAACATGGAATCATATGCGAGACTACTGCTCCATATTCTCCTCAATCTAATACAGTAGCAGAGAGAAAGAACTGAATATTAACAGAAATGATGAATTCAATGCTACTTACTGCAGGTCTTCCAAAATGCTACTGGGGAGAAGCTGCATTAACGGCCACTTTCATTCTGAATAGAGTGCCATATGCAACTTCGGACGTAACTCCTCATGAACTCTGGTTCAAAGTCAGACCAAACTTGAATGTCATTCGAGTGTGGGAGTGTCTGGCGTATGTGAAGCTCCCAGATCTGAAGATTGAGAAGCTAAAGCTAGGGACACGGATTACGAAGGCGATCTTCTTGCCGAGAAGAGTGATGCTCGGAGATTCCTTGATATTGAGTCAAATCATATCATGGAATCTCGCAATGCTGAATACTTTGAAGACAAGTTTGCAAAAGACAAAAATATTGTTCTTTCGGACATTCCGAAAAATGATGTAGGTACAAATGAGACTGAAATCTCATATGGACCAGTAGTCCAAGAAGAAGCTGTTGTTGATGAAACAACTCTTGTACCAGAACTCGCAGAGCCGTCAGCAAAGTGTAACACCCATATTCTGAATACGTATTTTGTCAAGCTTGCATGTATTTCAGACCTGTATTTATTTTCTCGCATTTTGGCATGTACTTGTAATTGGCTTGACTTGCAGATTTTGGTTCTCGTAATTGGGTTTTACCTGGCTTGGTTTATTTTGTGGAGGAGAATTGGTTTGATTTGGTTTGGTTTGGTTTAGCATGCATTGGAACACCTTAGCCTATGTTCAACCCTCATTCCACCACAACCCACCCTCTTTATTATCCCCACCTAACACTCTCTCTCCTCATTACTTCCCTCCATTAATTTCTTCTTCTTCTTCTTCTTCCTTCCTCTACACAACTCACCAACGCCCATAGGCAAGTGCACCTTGCCACCACATGAGAACCATATTTTATTTGTTCATTAGCTAGATTAGGCCATGGTGATCAACATTAGTGCTTGACATTTTGTGACTTGGAGTCTCCATTGTTCTAGATCTAGGTTTTAACTATTTTTGGATTTACATGGTTTTGATCTATTTTGGTTGGATTTTTGTGGGTTTTGATGCTTCCATGTGGAAGAGAATTCAATTTTACTCAAGTTAGACCTTTGAAAATCTAGATTTGGCTTTGATTTGAAAAAGATATGAAAATTTGAATTCTTGGTGTTCTTGGTGTTCTTCTCAGCCTGGAGTAGCAGGCTGCAGCCTACGCTCTTTAGCGCAGTGCTGGACTGCGCATCCCCTCTCGGCCTGCGCTCTTTAGCGCGCGCCGACCGCGCTGCTTGTCCCTTGGCGAACTGCGCTCAGCCCCATGCGCCAACCCTTCCTGCGCATTTCACCCTGCCCAGTTCACTCCTATGCAGTCTGCTCATGCGCAATCCACCCCTGCGCAGTTCACTCCTGCACAGTCTGCTCATGCACAATCCACCCCTGCGCAGTTCACTCCTACACAGTCTGCTCATGCGCAATCTAACCCTGCGCACTTTACTCCTGCGTAATCTGACCCATGCTTCATCCCTCCTGTGCACTTCACTCATGCGCAATCTGACTCCTGCGCACTTGACCCATGCGTCATCTGCCCCTGCGCCCTGTGCCCCTGCGCACTTGGCACCCAGCGCAGCTGACACCCTGCGCAATCCAACCCCTGACCCCTTGCGCAAACCATTGGCTCTTGGAGTTTTGGTTTTATTTCTTTCAGCTTGGCTCTTCTATAGTCCTGTATATTGATATTTTATTAGATATTTTACGCCCATTTTATATTCTTACGCCTTTTGTCATGAACTTGATTTTACTTAATATGTTTGGAATGACTATTGTACATGGCATGGTATGACAAGGAACTAGCATAACACGACAGTGACCCGTAGTGGTGCACTCCTGGCATGACCAACCTGACATGATAGTGGCCCGTCGTGGCGCACTCCTGACAAGTACCCTGACATGATTTATCTTGATGTTGTTGCGACGGCTAACTTGACTCGTATAATCAACTTGACACCGTGGGTGTTCCTGCTTGCTTGCTTGTGCAATCCACTTGTCTTGTCTTGCATCATGTCTAGGACGTGACTCCCTGGTTTCCACGGTCATGGATTCATACTGAATATGGATTAGGCTAATGACTAGATCAAACTATAGTTCATGGAGAATTTTCAATCACAGGCAATCTCGTTATCTGGGCGCTCTTAATTGGACTTGTAGCTTGCCGACGAGTAGAGCACATTTCCAGCGCACTGTCATGTGTTGCACCCTCTAAGTCACCTAAGGGTATATCGTCTCCGGGGCGATGTACCCAACCATACTCTCAACCCGCGGAAGGATAACTAGATGGTCTGTAGGGCTTGGGACTGAAAATTTCTCACTTGCATCTTGTTAGTAATTAAGGCTTGTGATAACCCTAGTTAGTTAAGTAGTAAGCCGTAGTAATTGCTTGGCCGCTTGTGAATGGATGGAGTCCAGCCTTGTCTAAGTCTTGTCTAGTCCCTGTACCTGGTACTCCTGAACATGATTGTTTTACTTGCTTTAACAATAATTGGGTAGAGGCAAGGAGCTATTCAGGCGAAGGGTAACAACTCCGGTCCTTGTTTGGTTTACGGGTTGTAACCTGGTTTCCAGAATGGTTCTACGTCCCTAGTCGTTTATTGTCCTGACGTGCTCTTTATTACTTGTACTTTTATTTTATTTCTTATGTTCTGATATGCTGACTTTTGTTCTTATTTTGTGGCCTCCCTTGTGGCACTTGCTCTTTCTGGGGTTTGACCCAGCTGGTTTTGTGTGGCCAGATTTCGGAGAAGCTTCCGAAGATCTTCCGAACCTCCAGCCCGATGGTGGCGACTAGAAGGAACCCGGGCTACGAGTGGGTTTTCTATTTTGTTTCGCTCACTCTATTGTAAAGTTATTCTTTTGAGACGTTTAGCCGACGAGCACCTGTTAGCTCGATGCACTTTACTTACTGTCTGCCTACGGGCTGTAAACATGATTGACGAATCCTAGGGTTGATCATGTATGACTAAACTCTTGCTAGTCCTCACATTTTGTACGACTAGCTTCATGATCAGCTGATATGTAATATTTGGGACGCCTTTTATTGTATATTTGGTGGTCAAACATCTTGTGATTATATTACTTGCTTGTGATTGAGACAATAGGCTTGACCATAAGAGACCGTTGGCTTGTAGTAAACCCTCATATCTAGACAGCCGTGACCGTATAGTTGAGATGTATTCTATTTCAATATACGTAGCTGGCTATGTACGCCCCCGCTCTCCAGTATTCTGGTTCTGGGGCGTGACATGGTTTAAGTGGTGGCCCATGCAGGTCCTGTCAATCAAGAAATGTGAGGGTTTACTGAATAGATGTCTCAATCAGTATTCGCTCTTGATCTCCGCCCGTATTTTCAAATCCCTGAAATTCTTGCCCTGATTACATGCTTGTATCGTTGATCTGTCCTGGTCTTTCCTTATTGTTTCCCTGTATCGTCTTCTTCAGCGGTACTATACCTGACCCTTCCGATCAGCAAGGAGGAGTACCTCCCGTGGACCAGCAGCAACCTGGAGATCAAGCCCAGCACTCTGGAGTAGCCTCCAGAGTTATACCTACTGGAGGAGAACCCCCAGTTCGTCCCGTCCAGCCTGCGGAACTTGATGATGGCAACTTGGTAGGTCTCATCAGGACCTTGATAGCTTCTCAGGATCGTAGAGGAGACGCCTTGCACCAGACTGTGGCAGATGCTTTGACCAGAGGCGGTCATCCAGGGAACAGCGCGGCCAACAGCTTCAAGCGCTTGAACCCTCCTTTCTTCGACGGCAGCGAAGATGCGATTGCCGCGGACGCTTGGCTTCAGGATACCGAGGTGATTCTGGAAGCAGCTAGGACACCTGAGAATGAGAAGGTGGCGGTGGTACGCCTGCAGTTGTTGGACTTAGCTCGCAGTTGGTGGGCAGCGCAAGCCATGGGTTTAGTGGCACCCATTGCTTGGGCAGTGTTTAGAGAGAGATTCCAGACGAAGTATTTCGATGTTGTGGCTCGGTACAACCTGCAAACCAGATTCACCAACTTGAAGCAAGGAGGCAGAACAGTCGACAGTTATGCATCTGAGTTTTCTAGGCTCAGTAGATTTGCCCCCACCTTGGTGGCGACCGAGTTTGATAGGGCCCAGAGGTTCCAGCAGGGACTGCATTTGGAGATCTTGTTGGCAGTCGAGCAGTTCGAGCACCAGACATTCGATGCAGTATTGAGGGCAGCTAGGAGGCATGAGTACACCTCCCAGCGGATCGTGGATAGGACCGGAGGCAGGAAGCGGTCCCACAGTCAGATGCACCAATCATCAGCTCCAGCCCCAGCAGCTAGAAGTTTGACCATTGGAACTCCGAGGCGGGCGGCCTCAGTAACGTCGGTTCAGCATTCGAACCCGACGTACCCGCAGCAGCAAAAGCAGAAGCAGACTTCCGCGATGGGATGTTCTCATTGTGGGAAGCCGGGCCATGTGGTGGCAGATTGTCGTAGGGCGCAAGGATTATGCCTAGCTTGTGGAGCGGTATATCACAAGATAGGAGCTTGCCCGAATAGGGGTAGTTCTTCCTCTTCCAACCTAACCAGTCCATCGGTTAGGGGACCAGCACCCATGCAGCAGCAGCAGTACCCAAGGCAATTGTTGCCTCAGGCCCAGGCATTCCAGCAGCAGTGTGCCCAGGCTCTAGTGCAGAGCAGGCAGAGAGGTTTCCAGCAGAGGGGACCCGCAGCTAGAGGTCAGGCCATGATGATGGCTATGGAAGAAGAAGTTGCTCCAGGTGAGGTAGTGGCAGGTACTATTTTCGTCAACTCCTCTCCAGCATTGATATTATTTGATTCTGGTGCATCGCATTCATTCATGTCTGCACGATTCGCGACACGGATAGGATTGGAGCCCGAGTCATTATCAGTGAGGCTCAATATACTTACTGGTAATGGTCTTGTGGGGGTAGATCGAGTGTTTTTCTCGTGTCGGATCATAGTTAGCGGTAGAGAGTTCCCCGCTAGATTCATAGAATTCCCTATGGCAGACTATGATATAGTCTTAGGCATGGATTGGTTGAGGAACCAGTATGCTAGGATAGACTGCCATGTTGGCAGAGTTGTTTTCAGCATTCCAGGAGAGCCAGAGTTTTCATTTTCCAGAGGCGCGGTGGAGCCATCTGTAAGCCCCCTGAATTTCAGGGTTTATTTTTGCTTTTATTAATGAATTATTTTTCGATAAATATTTTATTATTAAATTGTTTAGATCATTAATGTACCTTTCCATGACTTTGACTTCTGGAGCGTCAGGGATACCAATCTCTGTAAACTCTCTTCATGGGTTTTGAAGTAGACAAGACTATCTTCGTTTTGATATATCCTGTCCCACTTGAACTCGTTCCCTTGTGCTCTTTTTGTATCGCGCAAGTTCGGGTCAACTTAGACCGATTAATCATTCAATAATTATTCCCACTTTTATCTTTGATCATCGTTTGCACGTTACCGTGGCTTTTAATTTAGGAGCACCAGACCAGTCGTTTTCTCAGAACCAACTTCTCATGAATGATCTACTCGAGACGCTCTCCACCCATGACCTTCGTGTCCCACTCAGACACTTCATTTTGTGCTCCATTTTCTTCGCACAACTTCCGGGTCAATTTAGGCCGATTTATTTTCTGCCGTGAAACCTGATTTAAATTCCAATTTAATTTCAGGACCCGACATCGATCCAGCCTGTCAACCCGAAGTGTGGACGTGGCCCACATGAAGCCTACTACCCGCATGACGCTTGTGTCCCATTTATTGGAGTCCCCGCATATTATTTATTTACCCGTGATCATAAATACGTATTTAATTTTATTATTGCACCCAGCCCGATTTCGACCCGACCCGGCTCGACCGAACCCGAATCCAAGCTCCACGTTGCCCTGTCATGTCTACCCAAACACCCCCCCGACAATTCCTATTTTTTGCACTACACAAAATATCTAATTTATATATATATATATACCTCCATTATATATTATGTTGTATATATATACATATGGTATATATATATATTTATATATGTAATCTCTCTCTCCCTATTCTCATGCAAACACACAACACCACCACCTCACATCACAGCAAACACTCCCCCCCCCTCACTTGGACCGACTTCTCTCTCTCCTCGCCCTCTCTCTATTAATATCTCTTTTTCTCTCTCTAAATATCCCTCCCCCTCTCATAATCTCTCTCTCCCTATTTAATATCTCCCTCTCTCTCCTCTCTCACCCCTACAGCCGACATCCCCATCCCATCACCCCTCACTCTCTCTCCCACGTATGGAGTGCCCCCCTACTACTACTACTGCTACTTATTCTTCTTCTTCTTCGTTTTCTTCTTCTACTTCTTATTCTTCATCTTCTTCTTCTCCTTCTGAGAAGAGCACGGCAAAACCACCACCCTCGCCGTGCCCCTGGCCGGAGCTCCTCCCCGAGCTTCACCCTCTCCTCCCCCTACACCTTCATCATCTTCACCATCATCATCACCATCATAAACACCATCTCCATCACCATTACAACCACCTCCACCATGCACCTCCATCACCAACACCACACCGCACCACCACCACCATAGCCTCCGCCACGCGCCGCCACAGCCACCGTCGGCCACCGCCGCACGCGTGCGTCGGGCCGACGACCGACGCAGCAGCCGCACATGCGCTGCGCAGCAGCGGCAGCAGCCGCAGTGCGCATACGCGCGCGCGCATACGCGCGCCACCGCGTGGCCGTGTGCCACCACGTGGCCGGCCCGCGCCCCCGCGAGCACCCCCTCGTCCCGGCGACCCCCCGACGAACTCCCCCAGGCCACCGCCCGCTTCCCCGGCGCGACGCATGGGCTATTCGTGCGTTTTGAACGAAATCCCGTCGGCGCGCGCGAGTTTTGAACTCGAAAATGGCGCTCCGTCGCAGCAAGTTCGTACACGTTTTCTGGGAGATCCGACCGTTGGATCGGCGAACTATTTGCTCCGTCGCAATCTCGGTATATCCATCTTCACTCATGTCAATTTTCGTCTGTTAATTTTATCATTTGTACCTCAAAACTGGCCACCAAGTTGACGTTTTAAATTGAACTATTTTTGGACAGTTTCGTGGAGCCGACTTCGTCAGCTCGTAACTTTGCCGTCGTAGCTCCGTTTTGCGCACCGTCAGTTCCGGTGCACAGCTGGTATAACCACCTTCCTGTCTCCTTTAGATTTCATTTCAGTTTGAGCTTGTTAGGTCGGTCGAATTCGACGCCAAAGTTGGCAGTTCGAATTCTTAGTGTTGCATTTGTAAACTTCCATTTTTGAACCCGGGACTCCGGATTCAATTTCTGACACTACCAGTAGACTCGTGGCGTCGTTCTGGCATGTTTTCATATAAAATTTGCTTGATTTGGAGAACGTGGGCCCTGGCACGCATTGCGGTGCAAAGCGGGTCCCACTTTCTGAGTCAACGGGACTTTTTGACGCCGGCTCATCGGAATCCCATTCCGGATATACCGTTGAGTTCGTATCGTCATTCTGGACTCGTTGACATATAATTTGCTGAGTTTTGAAGACATTTGCTCCGGCACGCATTTCCGTGCAAACCGGATACCAAGTGTCGCGTCAACGTATCATTTTGAGATCGGCACATCGGAATTCCATTTTGGACATACCGTTGGGTTCGTATCATCATTCTGGATTCGTGGACATATAATTTGCTAGGTTTTGTAGACTTCTATTCCGACACGCTTTTCGGTGCAAAGTGTGTCCAACGACGGACATCATTTTGACCCGAAATTACCGTTTTGCCCCTGTGTCCAAATTGGACTTATGGGTAGGCTATCCTAGCTGATTTGACCGTTCTGGACACGTTGGTGATATTTATTTTATCATCCGACAACATCTGTAGATTTTGTTTATGAGTCATTCCTTAATTTATAATTAATTATTTTTCTAGATATTGTTACTTTCTGGTTTTGAATTTTTATATATATTTTAATTGCTGTAAAAATCTTGGGAAAATGGTATTTAAATATTATGTTAATTTAGCTAATTTATTATAATTTTTCTAGCATTTAATAAGTACTTTTGGTATTTTATAAAAATGGGAAAACAGAACTCATTTTCAATATATTTATGTTTGCTGATTTTTAATAATTATTTATGAGGGTTTATAAATTCCAGAAAAATTAGTATAAATTTCTATAATTAACAAGGATTATTTTGGTACTTTATTTTATATATATTTAAGCTTTTTGTCTATCTCTAAAATTGTTGGAACTTAGTGTACCGTTTGATTTATTTATTGAGTAGTTACAACTTGCAAGTTTTGCGTTGATTTGAGTTGTTATAGTATTGGACCTCACCCCGCACTAGTGTAAAGACCCTAGAGAGTTAGTTTATGTATAGTGGCACTTCACATTAGACTTTTATGCTAGGTCCCCACTTGGCTAGTATCCAGTTAGGAGTCGTGTCACACCACTAGTATATTATTGAACATAGCTTAGAACTGAATTTGTATATCATTATTGACAGGACACCGAACATCTATATCTTCGTACTAGTATTCTTGCTTTGCTCGAGGCAAGTACATCTACACACTCATTTACTGTCTTTTAATGCTAGAACATGTATTAACCCTGTTAAAATACTGCTTCTGAATAACTGCAAGTTAAATCTTCACATGTTGTATTACTTTCAGTACCTGCCATGCTTAGGACAGTTCTTATATCTTCACATATTTCTTACTGGTTCTCAGTACACGTTTTACTATGCTTTATACTACTCGGAGTATTCACATGTTTCATACTGTTCCCAGTACCGGCCATGCTTATATTACTCCCAGTATCTCCCACATGTTTTACTGTTCTCGTATCTCTCACATGTTAGAATATGGGTTATGGAGAAACTGACAGTTGAGTACGTGATCACGACCCCCTTCTCCGTACGTATGTACCGAGCAAGGTTGACATTTTATATGTACACCTTGTCGTAGGCTTTATCTCAACGCGGATTTGTGCGTATGTACATCTGTCGCCGTTTCACTTGTACGGAAGTATATTTTATTATGTGCCCCAGCACATTGTACATCTATTGACCGATCACGTACCTGCTACAGTTTTAAACATTACATATACATCTGTCTTTATGACATATGTATCCTTGCCATGATAGATTATGAGTTATACCATAATTCCAGATATGCCATGTTCCCTGTGTTACTATGATACTGTGATCCAGTTGTACCATGATGACATGTTTCCAGGATTTCCTGTTTTATAGACTTATCACACCATGTTTCTTGTTGTACATCTCTTTCATTATATGTTCAGTACTTTAGTTGTAGAGGTTGTACTTGCTCCCGTCCTGACAGGATAACGTTGTAGGTATACTTTTCGAGGAGAAAATGCTATGTGTTACATATTACGGTACTGCATTGAGGACCTGGCCTTAGCTCCAGTAGAGGCCCCAGCGGGGAACCTTGTTTAGATATCTTTCTCGTGTTTTAGGACTTAGACTTTGGTATGTACTTATATTTGGATACTGGACTTTGTCTCCAGTTAGATACTTTGGTTATGTATTATTTAAGTCTGTGCTTATGTTACCTTCGCTTATAGATGCTGTGTTGTGATGAACCTTAAATGTGATTTTAGAACTGTTAGCTGCTTAGATCTTTTATTGTTTATTCTAGAACAGCTTACTGCGCTTTAACCAAGCGTAGGCTGGACATGGCTCGGCCCGGCCCAACAATTTGGGTATCGGGTCGTGACATGTTTTTTTGGCGGCCCATGCAGGTCATGACTAAATTGTTTGGTTACGTTATTGTACCAAGCATGCCTGCAATTAGGATCTAGGACAACTTGATAACACTAGGACAACATTTAGAACACCTAGAGGATTTTTAGGATTGCAACATAGGAGAACTCATCACAGCATAGGACCGTTAGCTATAATTAGCCTCTTGTTTGTATTTCAGTGGGTCAATTTTGACCAAGTTTGTACCCTTGGGATGACCCCTGAGGATCTCACTCTAATCTCGCTCTAATCTTATCTAGAAATCAGTTTCCACTTATTTTCATTTACTCTTCCTTAATTCATTGTTGAAATTGATTTCTGATTTTCGTTGTTGATTTTGATCTTGCATCGTGATAAATTTTGTGGATTGAATTATGATATATCCTGATAAGGTAAACGTCTACTTTATTTATGGAATTTAGAATTTATCGCAGCCATATTAGCTGGTATGGCAAAAACATAGAGCCTGATTTCGGATATATTATCCTATTCATAGAATTTAGATTTTCTCGCAGCCATACCGGTTGGCGTGGCGAGGATTCTAGATAATATGATTTTAGGGAGTATACCTTAGTTATGACTCTATCGTTTATTGCATCTAGGCTTACTGGTGTGGCGAAAATTCTGGCAACATGATTTCAGGAAGACGTATATGGTTATCAGATCATATCTCAGCTTGGTTCACTTCGTTATGACCGATTGAGCAAGAATAAATTCTTATTATCATTCTTCTCCGTCTTGATCAACTCTGATCTATCTACATCTACAACTAGGATTATAGGTTCTCTAAGACTCTCCAACAGGATTATTTTCATGTTCTTTTTTGGACATAATTATTTTAGTGTTCCATTTTTTCTATAACTTGACTAAACTCTTCTTCGTTAACCTCTTGGGTAATTCTTCTCGTTATACATCTCGTTGTCTTCGTACCATTCTTGGAAATATTTCGATAAACTTTTCTGTCTTGCTTGACCCTTTAACTTGTTTGGACACTGTTATGGATTGCTTGACCCAGTCTTAGGCTTTGTTACCTTCTATTTGATAGACGACTGAAATAGCCAAACCTTGTTGACTGATCCTGTAGTGTAACTATAAATGTATTGTGTGATTGTGATAAATACTTTTCCTAGGGATTGGTTAGATTAAGCTTATGGGACAAGTATAGGTGACTGACTGTAGCAGACTTGGAAACCATTAAGAACGATTGCATTGATAGTATGACTTGATGATAGGGTATCTAAGATGGAGAAATGAGATCGTATATTGTTGTGACTATGGATTGAGGATTTAGCATTTGTAGAATTTTGGTTGGTTACCTATAGCTGATTACAGGTGATTAAAGGGTAGATCGATATGTGGATTGATATAGAATAAGTTAGAATGAGTTATCGTATTGCGTACGAGATCAGGAAGATATCAGAACGAGACAAAGACATATGTATATTGGTAATTAATAAATCGGGAGTTTTGAAATCGAGGATTTATATTCGGAAGACTTGTTGAGTAAAAAGAAGAAGGCTCTACGCCAATGATAGAAATTGAACGTATGATTTCAAGGAAAAATTGTAGGAAAGGATTGACGACAAATGATGTTAAGGAACTGTGGATTGATAGAATATGGATACTTAGGATACGATAAGGAAATCCAGTATTTACAATTAAGGTTGGAAATATGATTGATGATTAAGCATTATAGGCTTATAGACATACCCGGAGAATGACCTATAGTATAGGGTATACATAAATGTTCATGTTAGTATGGAAGATTTTAAAGGATACAGGACGTAGTTTATGGTAGAAGGACTTTGTTGAACCTGAACCAAAAAGTTTGTAAGGAGAAACAGAAGAGATGATTACAAGGATAGCAGTTTGAGTATCGTAGCCAGAGCAGCTACATGTTATAGTTTGACCGGTTGGATGATTTTTAATTTCGAGGACGAAATTTTTGTAAGGTGGGTAGGATGTAAGCCCCCTGAATTTCAGGGTTTATTTTTGCTTTTATTAATGAATTATTTTTCGATAAATATTTTATTATTAAATTGTTTAGATCATTAATGTACCTTTCCATGACTTTGACTTCTGGAGCGTCAGGGATACCAATCTCTGTAAACTCTCTTCATGGGTTTTGAAGTAGACAAGACTATCTTCGTTTTGATATATTCTGTCCCACTTGAACTCGTTCCCTTGTGCTCTTTTTGTATCGCGCAAGTTCGGGTCAACTTAGACCGATTAATCATTCAATAATTATTCCCACTTTTATCTTTGATCATCGTTTGCATGTTACCGTGGCTTTTAATTTAGGAGCACCAGACCAGTCGTTTTCTCAGAACCAACTTCTCATGAATGATCTACTCGAGACGCTCTCCACCCATGACCTTCGTGTCCCACTCAGACACTTCATTTTGTGCTCCATTTTCTTCGCACAACTTCCGGGTCAATTTAGGCCGATTTATTTTCTGCCGTGAAACCTGATTTAAATTCCGATTTAATTTCAGGACCCGACATCGATCCAGCCTGTCAACCCGAAGTGTGGACGTGGCCCACATGAAGCCTACTGCCCGCATGACGCTTGTGTCCCATTTATTGGAGTCCCCGCATATTATTTATTTACCCGTGATCATAAATACGTATTTAATTTTATTATTGCACCCAGCCCGATTTCGACCCGACCCGGCTCGACCGAACCCGAACCCAAGCTCCACGTTGCCCTGTCATGTCTACCCAAACACCCCCCCCCGACAATTCCTATTTTTTGCACTACACAAAATATCTAATTTATATATATATATATATATATATATATATATATATATATATATATATATATATATATTTTATCTAATTTATATATATATATACCTCCATTATATATTATGTTGTATATATATATACATATGGTATATATATATTTATATATGTAATCTCTCTCTCCCTATTCTCATGCAAACACACAACACCACCACCTCACATCACAGCAAACACTCCCCCCCCTCACTTGGACCGACTTCTCTCTCTCCTCTCCCTCTCTCTATTAATATCTCTTTTTCTCTCTCTAAATATCCCTCCCCCTCTCATAATCTCTCTCTCCCTATTTAATATCTCCCTCTCTCTCCTCTCTCACCCCTACAGCCGACATCCCCATCCCATCACCCCTCACTCTCTCTCCCACGTATGGAGTGCCCCCCCTACTACTACTACTGCTACTTATTCTTCTTCTTCTTCTTCTTCGTTTTCTTCTTCTACTTCTTATTCTTCATCTTCTTCTTCTCCTTCTGAGAAGAGCACGGCAAAACCACCACCCTCGCCGTACCCCTGGCCGGAGCTCCTCCCCGAGCTTCACCCTCTCCTCCCCCTACACCTTCATCATCTTCACCATCATCATCACCATCATAAACACCATCTCCATCACCATTACAACCACCTCCACCATGCACCTCCATCACCAACACCACACCGCACCACCACCACCATAGCCTCCGCCACGCGCCGCCACAGCCACCGCCGGCCACCCCGCGCGCGTGCGCCGGGCCGGCGACCGACGCAGCAGCTGCACATGCGCTGTGCAGCAGCGGCAGCAGCCGCAGTGCGCATACGCGCGCCACCGCGTGGCCGTGTGCCACCACGTGGCCGGCCCGCGCCCCCGCGAGCACCCCCTGGTCCCGGCGACCCCCCGGCGAACTCCCCCAGGCCACCGCCCGCTTCCCCGGCGCGACGCATGGGCTATTCGTGCGTTTTGAACGAAATCCCGTCGGCGCGCGCGAGTTTTGAACTCGAAAATGGCGCTCCGTCGCAGCAAGTTCGTGCACGTTTTCTGGGAGATCCGACCGTTGGATCGGCGAACTATTTGCTCCGTTGCAATCTCGGTATATCCATCTTCACTTTTGTCAATTTTCGTCCGTTAATTTTATCATTTGATACCTCAAAACTGGCCACCAAGTTGACGTTTTAAATTGAACTGTTTTTGGACAGTTTCGTGGAGCCGACTTCGTCAGCTCGTAACTTTGCCGTCGCAGCTCCGTTTTGCGCACTGTCAGTTCCGGTGCACAGCTGGTATAACCACCTTCCTGTCTCCTTTAGATTTCATTTCAGTTTGAGCTTGTTAGGTCGGTCGAATTCGACGCCAAAGTTGGCCGTTCGAATTCTTAGTGTTGCACTTGTAAAATTCCATTTTTGAACCCGGGACTCCGGATTCAATTTCTGACACCACCAGTAGACTCGTGGCGTCGTTCTGGAATGTTTTCATATAAAATTTGCTTGATTTGGAGAACGTGGGCCCTGGCACGCATTTCGGTGCAAAGCGGGTCCCACTTTCTGAGTCAACAGGACTTTTTGACGCCGGCTCATCGGAATCCCATTCCGGATATACCGTTGAGTTCGTATCGTCATTCTGGACTCGTTGACATATAATTTGCTGAGTTTTGAAGACATTTGCTCCGGCACGCATTTCCGTGCAAACCGGATACCAAGTGTCGCGTCAACGTATCATTTTGAGATCGGCACATCGGAATTCCATTTTGGACATACCGTTGGGTTCGTATCATCATTCTGGATTCGTGGACATATAATTTGCTAGATTTTGTAGACTTCTTTTCTGACACGCTTTTCGGTGCAAAGTGTGTCCAACGGCGGACATCATTTTGACCCGAAATTACCGTTTTGCCCCTGTGTCCAAATTGGACTTATGGGTAGGCTATCCTAGCTGATTTGACCGTTCTGGACACGTTGGTGATATTTATTTTATCATCCGACAACATCTGTAGATTTTGTTTATGAGTCATTCCTTAATTTATAATTAATTATTTTTCTAGATATTGTTACTTTCTGGTTTTGAATTTTTATATATATTTTAATTGCTGTAAAAATCTTAGAAAAATGGTATTTAAATATTATGTTAATTTAGCTAATTTATTATAATTTTTCTAGCATTTAATAAGTACTTTTGGTATTTTATAAAAATGGGAAAACAGAACTCATTTTCAATATATTTATGTTTGCTGATTTTTAATAATTATTTATGAGGGTTTATAAATTCCAGAAAAATTAGTATAAATTTCTATAATTAACAAGGATTATTTTGGTACTTTATTTTATATATATTTAAGCTTTTTGTCTATCTCTAAAATTGTTGGAACTTAGTGTACCGTTTGATTTATTTATTGAGTAGTTACAACTTGCAAGTTTTGCGTTGATTTGAGTTGTTATAGTATTGGACCTCACCCCGCACTAGTGTAAAGACCCTAGAGAGTTAGTTTGTGTATAGTGGCCTCACATTAGACTTTTATGCTAGGTTCCCACTTGGCTAGTATCCAGTTAGGAGTCGTGTCACACCACTAGTATATTATTGAACATAGCTTAGAACTGAGTTTGTATATCATTATTGACAGGACACCGGACATCTATATCTTCGTACTAGTATTCTTGCCTAGCTCGAGGCAAGTACATCTACACACTCATTTACTGTCTTTTAATGCTAGAACATGTATTAACCCTGTTAAAATACTGCTTCTGAATAACTGCAAGTTAAATCTTCACATGTTGTATTACTTTCAGTACCTGCCATGCTTAGGACAATTCTTATATCTTCACATGTTTCTTACTGGTTCTCAGTACACGTTTTACTATGCTTTATACTACTCGGAGTATTCACATGTTTCATACTGTTCCCAGTACCGGCCATGCTTATATTACTCCCAGTATCTCCCACATGTTTTACTGTTCTCGTATCTCTCACATGTTAGAATATAGGTTATGGGGAAACTGACAGTTGAGTACGTGATCACGACCCCCTTCTCCGTACGTATGTACCGAGCAAGGTTGACATTTTATATGTACACCTTGTCGTAGGCTTTATCTCAACGCGAATTTGTGCGTATGTACATCTGTCGCCGTTTCACTTGTACGGAAGTACATTTTATTATGTGCCCCAGCACATTGTACATCTATTGACCGATCACGTACCTGCTACAGTTTTAAACATTACATATACATCTGTCTTTATGACATATGTATCCTTGCCATGATAGATTATGAGTTATACCATGATTCCAGATATGCCATGTTCCCTGTGTTACTATGATACTGTGATCCCAGTTGTACCATGATGACATGTTTTCAGGATTTCCTGTTTTATAGACTTATCACACCATGTTTCTTGTTGTACATCTCTTTCATTATATGTTCAGTACTTTAGTTGTAGAGGTTGTACTTGCTCCCGTCCTGACAGGATAACGTTGTAGGTATACTTTTCGAGGAGGAAATGCTATGTATTACATATTACGGTACTGCATTGAGGACCTGGCCTTAGCTCCAGTAGAGGCCCCAGCGGGGAACCTTGTTTAGATATCTTTCTCGTGTTTTGGGACTTAGACTTTGGTATGTACTTATATTTAGATACTGGACTTTGTCTCCAGTTAGATACTTTGGTTATGTATTATTTAAGTCTGTGCTTATGTTACCTTCGCTTATAGATGCTGTGTTGTGATGAACCTTAAATGTGATTTTAGAACTGTTAGCTGCTTAGATCTTTTATTGTTTATTCTAGAACAGCTTACTGCGCTTTAACCAAGCGTAGGCTGGACATGGCTCGGCCCGACCCAACAATTTGGGTATCGGGTCGTGACACCATCCTCCCCAGGGTTGCGGATGGCAGTAGCAGCAGTGCGGTTGCCCCGGATAGTTGAAGAGTTTCCAGATGTCTTCCCAGAGGAACTTCCATGGATGCCGCCAGAGAGGGAGATCGAGTTCACTATAGACTTAATCCCCGGGACAGCACCAGTATTAGAGAGAGTCTACAGAATGGCGCCTTCAGAGTTGGAAATTTTGTACAAGATGATTGAAGAACTCAGGACTAAGGGATTCATTCGTGCAAGTGGATCGCCTTGGGGAGCCCCGATACTTCTTGTGAAAAAGAAGGATGGTACGTCCAGGTTATGTGTAGATTATCGTACCTTGAACTCAGTGACAATCAAGAACAGATACCCTCTTCCGAGGATAGATGACTTGTTTGATCAACTTAAAGGGGCTTCAGTGTTCTCGAAGATAGACTTGCGGTCAGGATACCACCAGATCAGAGTCAGAGAGCAGGGCATCCCGAAGACAGCGTTTAGATCGAGATATGGGCATTGGGAGTTCCTTGTTATGCCCTTTGGAGCAACCAATGCGCCAGCTGTATTCATGGACCTCATAAATCGTATTTTTATGCCTTACCTGGATCAGTTCGTGATCGTGTTCCTAGATGATATCTTGGTCTACAGCAAGAGCGAAGCGGAGCATGAGCAGCATCTCAGAGTCGTCCTTCAGACGCTTAGGGAGCACCAGTTGTACGCCAAGTTCAGTAAATGCGAGTTCTGGCTTGATCGTATTTCGTACTTGGGTCACATCATTACTCGAGGAGGACTGGAAGTGGATCCCCAGAAGATTGTGGCTATCGAGACTTGGCCAGTACCCAGCTCAGTGGCAGAAGTTCATAGCTTCCTTGGATTAGCCGGCTACTACCGACGATTCGTTTCAGATTTTGCAAGGATTTCAGCGCCGATGACCCAGTTGACTCGTAAGGATGTGCCGTTTGTTTGGACAGTGGAGTGTCAGGAATCATTCGAGAAGTTGAAGCGAGGATTGATAACGGCTCCCATTCTCACGCTTCCAGATGGGACCGGAGGATTCACAGTTTATTGCGATGCTTCAGGTAGAAGATTGGGATGTGTCTTGATGCAGCATGGGAAGGTAATATCTTATGCATCACGCCAACTTCGTGACCATGAGAAGAGTTACCCGACCCACGACTTGGAGCTAGCAGCTGTAGTGTTTGCACTTAAGTTGTGGAGGCACTACTTGTACGGAGATAGAGTGAAGATATTTACTGATCACAAGAGCCTGAAGTATGTTTTCACCCAGAAGGACCTTAATATGCGACAGAGAAGATGGCTCGAGCTACTGGTGGACTACGATGTAGATTTGCAGTATCATCCAGGAAAGGCCAACGTTGTAGCAGATGCGTTGAGCCGGAGAGCCGGAGTTTATTTCTTGACGGCGCAACCAGAGTTATTGGCAGATTTTCAGAAGATGGGGATCGAAGTGGTTCTTCCTTCCAGCGTGGCATTGATGGCCAGTCTACAGGTTTAGTCCAGCATAGTTGAGAGGATCCGTATAGCGCAGTCTACAGATTCCAAGCTTCAGCGGCTCAGAGCAGAGTGTGAGGCAGGAAGAAGGCCAGAGTTGTGCATTCATGAAGATGGTACACTTTGATACGGCACTCGTCTTTGTATACCCAGTGGAGATATCAGACAGGAAGTCATGGCAGAAGCTCACAGTTCGTAGTATTCTATTCATCCCGGTGGTACGAAGATGTACCGTGATATTCGTCAGCACTTCTGGTGGAATGACATGAAGAGGGAGATAGCCCGGTTTGTCTCTTGGTGTTTGGTTTGCCAGCAGGTTAAAGCTGAACATCAGAGGCCCGCTGGACTTTTTTAGCCCTTGCCGATTCCAGAATGGAAGTGGGAGCATATGACCATGGATTTTGTGACTGGATTGCCTAGATCCCCAGCTGGTCGAGATGCTATTTGGGTTATAGTTGACCGGCTCACGAAGGTGGCTCACTTTCTTTCCTTCAGAGTTGGTCAGTCTACGGCTCAGTTGGCAGAGATGTACCTCAGGCAGATTGTCAGGCTTCACGGTGTGCCCGTCAGTATCACCACGGACCGAGATTCAAGGTTTACATCGCACTTTTGGCGTAGCTTGCAAGAGAGTTTGGGAACTCGTCTCCAGTTTAGCTCAGCATATCATCCGCAGACAGATGGTCAGTCAGAGCGCACTATCCAGACTCTTGAAGACATGTTGAGGTCTTGCACCCTTGACTTTGGTGGTTCATGGAAATATTACCTGCATCTGGTGGAGTTCTCGTACAACAACAGTTTCCAGGCCAGCATCCAGATGGCACCATTCGAAGCTTTGTACGGTAGGAAGTGCAGATCCCCGCTAGCATGGGATGATATTGGAGAGAGGCAGATGCTCGGTCCAGAAATGATTGCCCAGACAGTTGAAGTGGTCAGAAGGATCAGAGATCGTCTTCGAGTTGCCCAAGATCGCGAGCGGCATTGGGCCGATGCTCATCGACGTCCCTTGGAGTTTGCTATCGACGACCATGTATTCCTTAGGATCTCGTCTAACCGCGGCGTCATTCGCTTTGGCGTGCGGGGAAAGCTTAGTCCTAGGTATATAGGGCCGTTCGATATCCTGGAGCGAGTAGGAGATGTATCCTATTGTCTTGCTCTTCCGCCGTCGCTAAGTGAGGTGCATGATGTATTCCATGTGTCCCAATTGCGACGGTATGTCCCGGACCCGAGCCACATCCTGGATCATTCGGAACTGGTTGTTGGTACCAACCTTTCGTATGAGGAGAGGCCCGTGTCTATATTGGACCGGAGAGAGAAGATACTCAAGAACAAGACTATTAACTTAGTCCGTGTTGCTTAGGGTCATCACTCTCTCGGTGAGTCAACGTGGGAGCGTGAGGATGACATCCGATCGCGATATCCCTACCTGTTTGACTCATAAGGTATAATGTCTTCCTTATGCCTTATGCCTTCCATCCTTGCTTGCATGCGTGATTGTTTGATTGACTGCTTAGCATAGCTTGCATATAAATAAGTATGACTTGTCCTTGTCTCTCTAGCCTCTTAAATTAAATTTCGAGGACGGAATTCTTTTAAGGTGGGTAGAGTTGTAACACCCAGATTCTGAATACGTATTTTGTCAAGCTTGTATGTATTTCAGACCTGTATTTATTTTTTCAGATTTTGGCATGTACTTGTAATTGGCTTGACTTGCAGATTTTGGTTCTCGTAATTGGGTTTTACCTGGCTTGGTTTATTTTGTGGAGGAGAATTGGTTTGATTTGGTTTGGTTTGGTTTAGCATGCATTGGAACACCTTAGCCTATGTTCAACCCTCATTCCACCACAACCCACCCTCTTTATTATCCCCACCTAACACTCTCTCTCCTCATTACTTCCCTCCATTAATTTCTTCTTCTTCTTCTTCTTCTTCCTTCCTCTACACAACTCACCAACACCCATAGGCAAGTGCACCTTGCCACCACATGAGAACCACATTTTATTTGTTCATTAGCTAGATTAGGCCATGGTGATCAACATTAGTGCTTGACATTTTATGACTTGGAGTCTCCATTGTTCTAGATCTAGGTTTTAACTATTTTTGGATTTACATGGTTTTGATCTATTTTGGTTGAATTTTTGTGGGTTTTGATGCTTCCATGTGGAAGAGAATTCAATTTTACTCAAGTTAAACCTTTGAAAATCTAGATTTGGCTTTGATTTGACAAAGATATAAAAATTTGAATTCTTGGTGTTCTTGGTGTTCTTCTCGGCCTGGAGTAGCAGGCTGCAGCCTGCGCTCTTTAGCGCAGTGCTGGACTACGCATCCCCTCTCGGCCTGCGCTCTTTAGCGCAGCGCCGACCGCGCTGCTTGCCCCTTGGCGAACTGCGCTCAGCCCCATGCGCCAACCCTTCCTGCGTATTTCACCCTGCGCAGTTCACTCCTGCGCAGTCTGCTCATGCGCAATCCACCCCTGCGCAGTTCACTCCTACACAGTCTGCTCATGCGCAATCTAACCCTGCGTACTTCACTCCTGCGCAATCTGAACCATGCTTCATCCCTCCTGCGCACTTCACTCATGCGCAATCTGACTCCTGCGCACTTGACCCATGCGCCATCTGCCCCTGTGCCATGTGCCCCTACGCACTTGGCACCCAGCGCAGCTGACACCCTGCGCAATCCAACCCCTGATCCCTTGCGCAAACCATTGGCTCTTAGAGTTTTGGTTTTATTTCTTTCAGCTTGGCTCTTCTATAGTCCTGTATATTGATATTTTATTAGATATTTTACGCCCATTTTATATCCTTACGCCTTTTGTCATGAACTTGATTTTACTTAATATGTTTGGAATGACTATTGTACATGGCATGGTATGACAAGGAACTAGCATAACACGACAGTGACCCGTAGTGGTGCACTCCTGGCATGACCAACCTGACATGATAGTGGCCCATCGTGGCGCACTCCTGACAAGTACCCTGACATGATTTATCTTGATGCTGTTGCGACGGCTAACTTGACTCGTATAATCAACTTGACACCGTGGGTGTTCCTGCTTACTTGCTTGTGCAATCCACTTGTCTTGTCTTGCATCATGTCTAGGATGTGACTCCCTGGTTCCCACGGTCATGGATTCATACTGAATATGGATTAGGCTAATGACTAGATCAAACTATAGTTCATGGAGAATTTCCAGTCACAGGCAATCTCGTTATCTGGGCGCTCTTAATTGGACTTGTAGCTTGCCGACGAGTAGAGCACATTTCCAGCGCACTGTCATGTGTTGCACCCTCTAAGTCACCTAAGGGTATATCGTCTCCGGGGCGATGTACCCAACCATACTCTCAACCCGCGGAAGGATAACTAGATGGTCTGTAGGGCTTGGGACTGGAAATTTCTCACTTGCATCTTGTTAGTAATTAAGGCTTGTGATAACCCTAGTTAGTTAAGTAGTAAGCCGTAGTAATTGCTTGGCCGCTTGTGAATGGATGGAGTCCAGCCTTGTCTAAGTCTTTGTCTAGCCCCTGTACCTGGTACTCCTGAACATGATTGTTTTACTTACTTTAACAATAATTGGGTAGAGGCAAGGAGCTATTCAGGCGAAGGGTAACAACCCCGGTCCTTGTTTGGTTTACGGGTTGTAACCTGGTTTCCAGAATGGTTCCACGTCCCTAGTCGTTTATTGTCCTGACGTGCTCTTTATTACTTTTACTTTTATTTTATTTCTTATGTTCTGATATGCTGACTTTTGTTCTTATTTTGTGGCCTCCCTTGTGGCACTTGCTCTTTCTGGGCTTTGACCCAGCTGGTTTTGTGTGGCCAGATTTCGGAGAAGCTCCCGAAGATCTTTCGAACCTCCAGCCCGATGGTGGCGACTAGAAGGAACCCGGGCTACGAGTGGGTTTTCTATTTTGTTTCGCTCACTCTATTGTAAAGTTATTCTTTTGAGACGTTTAGCCGACGAGCACCTGTTAGCTCGATGCACTTTACTTACTGTCTGCCTACGGGCTGTAAACATGATTGACGAATCCTAGGGTTGATCATGTATGACTAAACTCTTGCTAGTCCTCACATTTTGTACGACTAGCTTCATGATCAGCTGATATGTAATATTTGGGATGCCTTTTATTGTATATTTGGTGGTCAAACATCTTGTGATTATATTACTTGCTTGTGATTGAGACAATAGGCTTGACCATAAGAGACCGTTGGCTTGTAGTAAACCCTCATATCTAGACAGCCGTGACCGTATAGTTGAGATGTATTCTATTTCAATATACGTAGCTGGCTATGTACGCCCCCGCTCTCCAGTATTCTGGTTCTGGGGCGTGACACAAAGCGAGCGAGGAGACCTAAAGACTTCAGAGATGACTTTGTCACCTATCATGTGGAAGCAGTTCCGCTTACCTATGATGAGGCGATGAAGACCAGAGATGCTATCTTTTGGAAGGAGGCAATGAATGACGAGTTTGACTCTATCACCTCCAATAACACATGGGTGTTGGTAGATCTACCTGAAGGAGAAAAGCCCATCGGATGTAAATGGATCTTCAAGAAAAAGATGAAGGCAGATGGAATTATTGACAAGTTCAAGGCCAGGCTGGTAGTCAAGGAATTTTCTCAGAAACAGGGGATAGACTACTTTGACACGTACGCTCCAGTAGCTCGGATGACCACCATCAGGATGTTAATCGCTCTAGCAGCTATACATAAGTTGGTGATACATCAGATGGATGTAAAGACAACATTCTTGAATGGGGAGCTGAACGAAGAGATTTACATGCAACAGCCAGATGGATTTATCGTCAAAGGTCTTGAAAACAAAGTCTGCAAGTTAGTGAAATCATTGTATGATTTGAAGCAAGCTCCCAAGATGTGGCATGAGAAGTTTGACAAAGTTATTAGGTCAAACGGCTACAGAGTCAGCGAGACAGACAAATATATTTACACAAAGTTTGCTGATGGAAGAGGAGTCATCGTTTGTCTGTACGTGGACGACATGCTAATCCTAGGGACGGATATATGATGTGTCACGGAGACAAAGAAGTTTCTCTCAACCAAGTTCAGTATGAAGGACTTGGGGGATGCAGATGTCTTCTTGGGCATAAAGATCATCCGGACAGACACTGGAGTAGCGCTGTCACAATCTCACTACATTGAGAAGATGCTCACACGCTATGGGTATAAGGATCTTCTAGGGATCGATACGCCATACAAGTGTGATCAGAAGCTGAAGCCAAACTCGAGGAAAAGCGTCAGGCAGCTGGAGTATTCTAGCATTATCGGAAGTTTAATGTACGCAACCACTGCCACAAGGCCTGACATAGCTTTCGCCGTGGGAATGCTGAGTCGGTTCACAAGCAACCCAGGGGTTGAGCACTGGAAAGCTGTGAAGCGGGTGATGAGATATCTCAAGAAGACTCAGACATATGCACTGCACTACAACGGGTATCCGACAGTAGTGGAAGGCTTCAGTGATGCTAGCTGGTGTTCAGAGGTGGAAAGCGAGAGATCCACAGGTGGATATGTCTTTTCCTTGAGTGGAGCTGCTATATCGTGGAAGTCGAAGAAGCAGACTATACTCTCTCGTTCCTCCATGGAATCTGAATTCTATGCACTTGAAACTGCAGCAGATGAAGCAGAATGGCTTCGGGAGCTCATGTATGATCTTTCAGTGGTTGGGGCTCAGATACCGGCGATACCGATATACTGTGACAACCAGGCGACTACGGCGGTGGTATCAAATGACCTCTTCAACGGAAAGAAGAGGACTGTGCGGTTGAAGCACAGGGCAGTACACGATCTTATCAAAAGATGTGTAATTGCAGTGATTGATGTTCGGAGTCAGGAGAACCTGGCAGATCCGTTCACAAAGGGCCTCAAGCGCCAGTTGGTCGATAACACATCTTGTAAAATGGGCTTGAAGGCATTCTGATAGTGTGTCGTTGTAATCCTACCATAAAGTTTTATGCTATTAGTTCAAAGAGAAATCTACTAGGCATCTAACTTTTGGTTCAAAGGAGGATCACTGACTGGGAAACTATCAGGTAACAGTGGGTACTTGTTTTCTGGAACATGGATGGGATATAGACCCATAACCACTGTTGTCTACTATGTATTTTCTGCAGAAAAAATAGATCCTGTGGAAGGTTGGCTTAAACGCCTTAATGAGTTCTCAGGCAGAGTGAATGCCTGGTGTGCTTTACAGAAAGCACGGTAGAGCAGCACTACAAGGAGTGAAACTCCATGCTACAGTGGGGTGACTCTACCATGAGGTTCCCAGGTCTGGGGTAATGCCTCGGCTTTGCAAGCCATGTCATAGCGGCGTAGCACCGCAAATAGGCAGGTAGCCTAATGCTGTATGACGTAATTAAAGAGTTATAGACAACACTACAAAGGGGAGGATGGCCCCATGTTACAGTGGCACGACACCACAATGAGGTACCCAGGTAGGGGTAAAGCCTCGGCCTTGCAAGCCATGTCGTTGCGGCGTAACACCGCAAGGAAGCCTTAGGCTTCATGCTGAGTAGATTGGCACTACAAAGAGGTTGAGACCTCATGCTACAGTAGTATGACACTATGCTGAGGTTCCCAGGTAGGGGTAATGCCTCGGCTTCAGGCCATGTCATAGCGGCGTAGCACCGCAAGGAAGCGCAAGGCTTCATGCCATGTCTCTTTAATAATGAACTCACCTATAGTGTATGGAAAGAGATATCAGGCCGTCTCTTGAGGGTAAACTTGTAGACGCCCAAAATTATACACTGAAACCAGGCTGGCACAGGGCCTTTAATGTGCAGCCAGAAGCACACGTAACTACACTTTGTGAGTGGGAAGAATTACAATTGTGGTGCAGAATTCAAGGCGTAGTCCATTCTTGTATCACATTGTTATTTAACCCATGCGAAAAGATTCAAGTCGTCAGCGACATCTATCCTAATGCAAAATAGACAGTTACTGTGGGGAACGCTCAACCCTGGACACATATATATGTTGTGATATGTGGGAGATTGTTGGTGCTTTCTTTACATGGAGAGAGCTTGCTCTCAACATGCCTTGTAAAAGTTTAGTCCCACATCGGAAATGCACCATGAGTTATCTCAACATATATATACTTGGTTGTGTTGTTGAGAGATGCACATGGGGTGGTGACCCTAAGGAGGGAACCATGTGGGTGATTTTACTAGGAGGTAAGAATAAGGCTCCAAGGATTAAGCATTAATGCTTTTGTCATTCTCTTGGATTAATTTCATTTGGAGCTAAGCCTCAAAGGGGCTTAGTGACTCGGACTCGGACTCGGGCTCATGGGCTCATGGACTCGCACCAGGCTGACTGTGCAGACTACAAGTCAGTTATGGAAAGACTGATTCAATGCGATTAATTCAGATCCACTTTTTGTGGGATTTAATTCAATCTTTCCATGAGATTTGAATTGATTTCGTTGCCATCTTTGTGGGATTTAATTCAATCTTTCCACAAGATTTGAATTAATTTCGTTGCTATCTTTGTGGGATTTGAATTAATTTCGTTGCCATCTTTGTGGGATTTGATTCAATCTTTCCATGAGATTTGAATTAATTTCGTTGCCATCTTTGTGGGACTTAATTCAATCTTTCCATAAGATTTGAATTAATTTCATTGCTATCTTTGTGGGATTTAATTCAATCTTTCCATAACTGAAAAGGCGGTTAGAGTTTCCACCCTCTCTCTATATATACTCTCTTCTAGCCTCCTTTGTGAGGGACTACGAATTTTATAAGTCAGAAAGGAGAGAGAGAGAGAGAGAGAGGCAGCTGCTGCCGCCAATGTAAGTCCATCCGAGGAGTCAGAACAGAGGTGACTTCGAGCGTTCCACAAGTTCTTCAACTTGCTGGTTCCTGGAAGCAATTCGTGTGGGGCGAATCTTGCTTTGAGCAACGGTATTTTGATACCCCAGCAACTTTTTTCATCTCATCTTTCTCTAGATTATTGTAACTCGTTCTGTCCCAATTGCAACACGTTTGCAAGGAAGAACGAGAGATCTTCTGTTCTCTATTTTTCTCCTTCATATTGTAATCTGGCTATTTGGTTTTTTTGTATCATCGTAGATCTTGAGTTTGATCACTATAAAGCTTTGTGTGACTCTCAGATCTCGATTGCATCAGTTTTTCATCTTTGATCAAGCCCCGGGACTAACAGTTAGTAGGAATTCTATTTTTTTGTTATTAATTTTGTACATAATTAAAGTTATCAATTATAAATAATATCCAATTGATTATTAAATATTAATTAGTAAGATAAAGTTATTTTTTGTTAATATGTTTTTGATGAGGATGACAAAGTTTAAAAGTTTGGATGTGTCTGTACTTTCTAGATTTGAACCGAATTTATTTGAATTATCTAATTAGTAATAATTAATTAGTAAATAAGATATTAACTACTATTTGAGATAAATTATTTATCTTGTTATATAATTAAGATATCTATTATTATTTATTATTTTATATTAAGTAACACTAATAAAAAAACCGAATGACACATCCAGGTAACACTAATTATTTATTAATTTTTGTTCCTAATTGTTATTTAGTTTAACTAATAACTAATATATAAAAAATTAGATTTTTAAATATAATTTTGTGTTCATAATTAGTTAGAAATTAATTATCTTAATTTATTAAACTAATTATTTAACTTATTAAATTATTACGTGAATTAATTATAATTTAATATTATTATAATATACTCTTCCACTTTCCGTTTTTTATTTTTCTATCTCAACCAAACACATTCGTCTAATCTTCTATTTTAACTTTTCACTTTCCTATCCCAACCAAACACATTTGTCCCCTACTAGAGGGACAAGAAAGTGGATGGATTCCTATCATTCTTTCATCTTTGAAAGTCTAAATCAAACTTTTCTCACACTTATAGTTTACCAAACAGGCCCTTATATGTAATTATGGATTTTGCATTTCCTTTTTACCTCAAGTTTATGAAGGATAATATGTAGTTCGTTAGGAAGAATAACCTTCTGGTTGTTGGCAATTGAGTTTTAGTTTATTTGTGCCCAAATATATATTTTGAAGCAAATGGTACTTGTGGCGAACTCGCCTCCATTGGGCTCAAACTCCCGACCACTTGGGTCGCATGCATCTCTCTTAACCACTAGGCTAAAGATCATTTGCTATATATATATATATATATATATATATATATATATATATATATATATATAAAGAGAGAGAGAGAGAGAGAGAGAGAGAGAGAGAGAGGCACACCAGAAGTGGTATCAGAGTTCGGTCACTCGGGGACAACAGGTTGCTCGACTTGCTGGTTCGAAACAGTTGAGTTCGATCCGAACTCGACTGTCGGCGATAGGAGTGAGCATATAACGGTTGAAAACCAAAAACCGAACCGAACCGAAATATGACAAACGGTTCGATTTTTCGGTTATTGGTTCGGTTTTCGGTTTTTAAAATTAAAAATTTGAAATAACGGTTCGGTTTTCGGTTCTTGATCCGAGTAACCGAATCGAACCGAAAACCGATTTAGATTTAGTAATTTATCAAACTACCCTCAATCTATATATACTAATATTTTTTAACCTTTAACTGAGCGCACTCTCTTCTTCTATTGTCTATCCGTACTTATTTGAGCACTCTCTTTCTCTACCCTCAATATATATATATATATATATATATATATATATATATATATATATATATATATTTTTTTTTTTTTTTTTTGAAGCAATGGATACTTGTGACGAACTCGCCTCTACTGAGGCTCGAACTCCCGACCACTTGGGCCGCATGCATCTCTCTTAACCACTAGGCTAGAGGTCATTTGCATATATATATATATATATATATATATATATATATATATATATATATATATATATATATATATATATATATTTCACTCTATGTAACATAATAATTCATAAATACAATAGTCCATATATATTTTTTAAAATTTGTTATTTAAATAGGCTCATTTTGCTAAAAATTTGAAGGTCCGGCACATTGGCCCATAAAACCGAACCGACCGAAAATCGAACCGAATTAATACGGTTCGGTTTTATTCGGTTTTCATAAAAACGGTTCGGTTTTCGGTTTTGAGAAATACGGTTTACGGTTATTTCGGTTTTCATACTAGAAATCAGTTCAGTTTGAACCGAACCGAACCGTTGCTCACCCCTAGTCGGCCAGTTGTACGGGATATCGGGCATTCTACACATCGTTGGATCACATCCAGTGGTCCAGATTTATTGCGGTCTGTTTATGCCCCTAATCCCAAGACAAGAACATGCAGAAAGAGTTTACAAGTATTGAAAAGAGAAAGATGATTTGACAGCTACTCCGAATTGGAGATCGTTTTCGAGTAATCCTTTCTCGTCATCTTCATGAGTTTGTAATATATTTTCTATTCCAAAGAGTTGTGATGGTCGGTTTGGATCGATGAGAAGCTTATAAGAAGTCAGTGTATTTCTTATTCTATTAGTTAAGATTTTTCAGGATTCGATTCCGATTATCCGTAATTTTTTCTATCTGAATTTTCACGTAAAAATATTTTCGTGTTTCGTTGCCAACAATTCACACAATGCTTATGTAAAATAAATTTTAGTAATCCAAGGGATGAGCAACAAAGTAGAGAACAAGAATTCAAACAGTTCAAACGTATGAATATTGGAAATTTTTGATACCATATTTGAACCTCTTTGACATCAAAACTTAGATACCTATGCTAATCAAGTTAGTCATACGTAACAAATTGAGAACCTTACTTTCAGCAGAACATTGCGTATTCGTTCATGAATCTTGTAATTACTAAAGTTCGACATGCGTGGAAAACTTTTTTTTATTTTAAGGAACTGGACAATATCTATTTAATGAATGTTTGAGCAGAATCCAAATATAATATAGATTGTTCATTGTCAACTCTATCTGGACTTTAACCCAGAAAAGAAAGGAACTTAATTCTCTATTATTTTTTCCTCCTTTGTAAAAATTACAATTTCCACCGATCATTTTTGGTATTTGCAAACGTCAAAAGAATTAGAAGGAATGGTGAATCCTTCAGAGTTGGTGGAGAAAATCATTTTCCTCTTTTTTTTTTGCATCTCAAAAAAATAAAAACACAACAAAAAAAATAAATTTTCTTTTGCAAGATCTTGACTTCACTAAGGCATCTCCAATGGGAGGTTTTTATGTCCCCTATTTTTACGATCAAAATACAATTTAGAAAAAATTTCTCCAAATAGTGGTTTTTATTTCAATTTATATATATCCTATGTGGCGGTGATGGGCTTAGTGAAGTCATACAATAGTAGTTAGTTATAAGAATTTAAAAATTAATTATAAGAATTAAACCACAACAAAAGAAATAATTTTTCATACAGTAGTAGTTAGTTATAGGAATTAAAAAATTAATTATAAGAATTAAACCACAACAAAAGAAATAATTTTTCATACAGTATTAGTTAGTTATAGGAATTAAAAAATTAATTATAAGAATTAAACCACAACAAAAGAAATAATTTTTCATACAGTAGTAGTTAGTTATAAGAATTAAAAAATTAATTATATGAGGACATACATACGATGCATACGGTGGTAGTTAATTATAAGAATTAATTTCTTTTATTAATTAGTGGAGTATATATCTATTCTACTATATAATATAAAAATTATGCTTCACCTCAAATTTTTTTTTTTTTTTTTTTCAAAAATATCGTTCAATATATACTAATTAAAAATAGATGCAATAAATTTCACTGACAATCATTTAAAATATATCATGGAGGAATTAATGTATCACAAAAATCGAAGAACTCATGCTACTTGCTAAGTCTTCTAAATTGTTACCACGAAATTCGAAGAGTTGAACCAATATCCTATATAATTCAAAACAATAAAGTTAAACCAATTGATCAGCATCATCCACTTTAAGTGTCTTTTAATCTTCCTAATTATAATGTATGAATAATAAATACGTGTGCTACACGTGCATATATACTAGTATTAGTAATGTGTACGTGCGAAAAAAATGTTAAACAAATTAATATAAATTCATTATACAAAATTGTCAATCATATGATGAACTCAAGCAACCAAAAAAGTACCTCCTAACCACTTGAGTTAGAATAATTTAATTATAAATAAATTATATTAGATAGTTAAATACCTAGTTAATTTTTTCAAATAATTAATAGAGTATTCAGTAGTTATATAATTACTTATTATTATTTTTAATTTATTTAAATGGTGGTATACATCCGGCTTGGACAGCTCACTTTTGAGTCTTTTCCAATGCGCATTATATATATATATATATATATATATATATATATATATATATATATATATATATATATATATATACTATTTACTTTCACGTGCGTTGTACGTTAAATAAAAAAAAATATACAGTATGATTGAAATATAATTTTTTTAATTATGTTAGAATAATTTAAATATAATTTGAATATATTTTATTTATGACTTATTATAAATATATTTTTAAACTTTTGGATACGTGTTTAGCTAGATAATATCATTTAGTTAGTTCAAATATAATTTAAATTCTAAAATATTTTAGTATTTTACATATTCATGCATATAAGAGGATTTTTAGTTTTAGTTTTAGTTTAAACTACGTGAAAAAAATACTACGGTTAAGGGACTTATTTTTTTTAAAGGAGATGGTCGATGAAATACACACGGCTTAGACGGCTCAATCTTGAGCAGCTTTGAAGCCCCCTTATATTAGTACTAGTAATGTGCACGTACAAATGCATGTGCAAAAAAAATATAAATATAAATTTATTATTTTGGGGAAGATTTATGAAATGCCCAAAAACTAAAAAAGTTTTATGTAAAACCCACCGCTAAAAAAACTTTCATCGCGTGCCCAGAATTAGAGAAACTTATCCAAAGCGGGTTCCAAATGACCCTTTTGCCCTTCCTTTTAATTTATTGGAAACACCCACAAAACTGCTCTTAAAAAAAACGTTTCAATACTCCATCTTCTTCCATACGCTGCTCACTTTCGAATCTAGGTTTTCTCCTCAAAAATCTTCAAAAACTTGTCGAAAAATTTCGGAAAGACCGGGACGAACGACAAAAGTGCTAAAACGGAGGTCCAAACATCATTTTTTTGCGAATCTAAAATTTCGGAAGGCCGTCTAACTATGAAGCTGTTACTTTCAGTCTCCTCGACGATACGCTCATTTTGCGACAAACGGGACCTCGTTTCGACCTCCCAGTCAAAAGTTATGGCCCTCCAAAGTTTCAGCTAACCATAAAATGCAGGAGAATGGCATTCTCCGTCTTAATTTACACGAAGAATGACCATTCTCCGTCTTAATTAGGACGGAGAATGACATTCTCCGTCCTAATTTACACGGAGAATGGTCATTCTCCGTCTTAATTAGGACGGAGAATGACATTCTCCGTCTTAATTAGGACGGAGAATGACATTCTCCGTCTTAATTTACACGGAGAATGGTCATTCTTCGTCTTAATTAGGACGGAGAATGACATTCTCCGTCTTAATTTACACGGAGAATGGTCATTCCAGTGTTAAAACGCAGGAGAATGACCATTCTCCGTGTTAGAAACACGGAGAATGCCATTCTCCGTGTTAAATGAAACGGAGAATGTCATTCTCCGTGTTAAATAAAACGGAGAATGGCATTCTCCGTCCTAATTAAGACGAAGAATGGCCATTCTCCGTGCTAAATTAAACGGAGAATGACCATTCTCCGTCTTAATTAGGACGGAGAATGCCATTCTCCGTGTAATTTATCACGGAGAATGGTCATTCTAGTGTTTCTCCGTGTAATTTATCACGGAGAATGGTCATTCTAGTGTTAAAACGCAGGAGAATGACCATTCTCCGTGTTAGAAACATGGAGAATGCCATTCTCCGTGTTAATTAGGACGGAGAATTCCATTCTCCGTCTTAAATAAAACGGAGAATGCCATTCTCCGTCCTAATTAAGACGGAGAATGACATTCTCGGTCCTAATTAAGACGGAAACGGAAAATGTCATTCTCCGTGTTAATTAGGACGGAGAATGGCATTCTCCGTCTTAAATAAAACGGAGAATGGCATTCTCCGTCCTAATTAAGACGGAGAATGGTCATTTCCAGTGTTAAAACGTGTAATTTAGTTTTTTCAGGAATAAAGAGTTTCGTTCTTCTTTCAAAGCGATGATAATTCTTATGGAAAAGAAGAAGAAAGATCTTCTCTCCACAATTGAAGATCTGAGTTCAAATGTCTCCACGATGAAGATGATGATGATGGTGATGATGATGACGAGCGATGATCTGAGTTCGACTGAAGAAAAACACACCGAACTACGAACGATCTTTGCGATCTCTGCTGAATATGAGAGCAATGAAATTCAGATTTTCCGTGAAGAAGAAGAAGACGAAAATCGCAATCCAGATCTGAGTTTTTGAATTCAAATACATATAGATGACCAATTCGCGCGGAGGGGTAGTTTGGGTATTATAAAAATAGCAGTTTCTAGCGGGTGGCATCTAAAAGGGAATCTTGGAATATTTAACGTGAAAATACTTAATTCTGGATATTTCATAAAACTTATCCAGCGGGTGGGCATTTCATAAAAGTCCACCCCGAAATTGGGTTTCTCAGCAATTTCCAGTAAAAAATTTATCAAACTTAGGATTTGAACTCTCAAGCAACCAAGAAAAATACCTCCTACATTAATCACTTGAGTTAGACTATTTTTAGTTGTAAATATATTTGATTAGATAGTTAAATACTTAGTTATATATTTTTAAAATAATTAATGGAGTATTTAGGTAGTTATTTAATTAATTATTATTATTATTTGAATTTATTTAAATAGTTCATGATATTCATACAGCTTAGACGGTTC
>JANAVB010021600.1:45354358-45481858 GCA_029216955.1 Iris pallida
GGGTCAGCTGCAAGGGAGGCACTCAAGCACAAGACTGTGGAGCGCGTGGTCATGTGCGATATCGACGAGGTCAGTACTGAATCAGTAGCAACTATACTGAAGCAAGCAACACACGTATACACAATTGATCGAGCTTTGATTAAGTTAGAAACACTACCTATATATCTAATCCAGATTGAACAGATACTTTAGTATCCTAAGTATATGTACAGATTTTATTTTCCATTTTGATATACTAAGGCCTCATTTGGTACACTGTAATGTAATCGTAATCGCAATGTAATCAAATGAAAAAAATTAATTTTTTCATTTGATTACATTACGATTACGACTGTGAACCAAACGAGGCCTAAATGTGATCACTGAAGAAGTACTGATACTCCCTGTTGATATAAAAAGTACTGATACTCCATGTTACTTGGTTTTTTTTTCGTCTTTAAACTAAAATTAGTATTATTGTAAGAAATTCTCACCAATTAACTTTGATGTTTACAAAAATGAAGACTTTAAAGAGCCATTCAATTTTATCCTAGCTGTAACTAAGTTTTTTTTTTAATTAGTAAATTTTGAATGGGTGCGAAAATTGAGTAGATGAAATGTCGATTTTTCTTTAGAAACAGAATGCCTTTTTATTGATCAATTCCATGTGTATTTGTGGGTCTTATCAGGAGGTGGTTGACTTCTGTCGGAGGCATCTAACCGCCAACCATGAGGCCTTCGCCAGCGAGAGGCTATCCCTTGTTATCAATGATGCCAAGTTAGACTGTTTCCTTTACTCCTCCCCTGTGATCAAATATACTTGATAACTTCTTAATTCGAATGCTTGATAATTTCTTGAATCATAGAGTTCTCTCTTGTGCCTAACCAACTAAACTTAAACATAGCAATATGTATATGCATAAACATTTCTGATGCCTCACATTCTTGATCACTTTGGTTATGTTATTACTACATAGTTGACATCTTGTTTCTCTACTCAAATAACACTCATTCTATTTCATTAACAAGATAATATTGAAATATAAGTTAGTACACTACTCTATTACAAAGATTAGCAATTTGAACAACCAATATGAATTAAGTGATCAAAAAAGTGTTTACAAAAGTAAACATGTCGAGTTTTTGAACGTTTGCTACATTCTTACTATAACTTAGAGGTGATTGTTGAACCGATGAAAGCAACAAATTAAAACCATAATTTTCCTCTCATATTATGAACACAATTTTGTGCATGATGAAACCTAATGACTAATTCTTTCTTGACCCATACTGTTACGGTTCAATCAGGGCGGAGATAGAGAAGAGAGAGGAGAAGTACGACATTATAGTGGGGGACTTGGCTGACCCTATGGAAGGAGGACCATGCTATCAGCTCTACACCAAATCCTTTTACGAACAAGTTCTGAAACCTAAGCTCAATCATGGGGGCATCTTCGTCACCCAAGTACCTGACTTACCTGTTGCAAATTTACTTACTCAAGTTCAAACCGTAGCTTTCATACTGAATTGACTTTGCCATCGATCGTGTGTATAACATTTGTAGGCTGGTCCTGCTGGTGTTCTTACTCACAAAGAGGTCTTCTCATCCATATATAACACCCTGAGGCATGTCTTCAAATGTGAGTTCATTTTTCTTTTTTTCTTTTTCTCGTACTTTAAACATCATTGTTAGAAACCAAATTCACTATATTATGACATTGTTCCTAGCTTCTGGACACATATGTTCACATCACCATTATCTAATAATGGTGGTATTATGTTCTTGTTAATTATAGAATATAGACTATATATATCATCTGTATCTTTAACTTTCCAAAGTTCTCTAATATATGAAGTTTGATAAAAATGCGTGTGACCAGTTATTTCTTACCATTGTCTCTTGAAAAATATCCGTGTTAATGAGAGCCCAATAAGCCATTTTAGGAGATCGAAATATAGTTATATCTTCTTCACCAGTACACTCACAGCGTGATGTGTTTGTGGTAATACAGATGTTATATCATATACCGCTCATGTGCCATCCTTTGCAGATACATGGGGCTGGGTCATGGTAAGAATCAAATGCTAATTGATCAATCTATTCTCTCGATGCAGTCAAATTACTTGTTTTAAATTTGATTTAAAGAGCTAACGATGTCCCGTCTCTACTTTTCCAGGCATCAGATGAACCGCTCATCCTCAACGCTCAGCAAATCGATGAGAGGATCAGTGAGAGAATCAACGGAGAGCTTCTCTACTTGAATGGAGAGTCCCTGATATCCTCCACCACACTGAACAAGTGTGTTTATCAATCGTAAGAACCTGTCTTGACTGTGCTAGACATGAACATGTTTACTTAAACTCAGTGTGTCTGTTTCTAATTGCGAAGCATACAATATGAATAGTAAGATGCAATATAGACTTGAGTCACTTGTTGAACATGTCCTCTATCGATCATGCACTCCTCTTTAATTTTCTATCATCCAAATTCTAAATATGTTCCTGCATTAATATTATTGACTCTCCTAAAATGTCATCCTGCACTCCTCCTTCCATGCATGCACAAATTAATGTCAGATTTAATGCAGAGGTAGATTTGGAATTTGAATGACAGAAAATTAAAGAGGAGTGCATGATGACATTTTAGAAGTGTCAATACGCCCATAAAGAAATCTTGACCTATTAAATCAGTAAGGAACTAAATGCATATATCTCTTTGAGAATCTAATACTTGCTCACGACATTGCAGGTTGTTGAAGGAAACACATGTGTACACCGAAGAGGATGCGAGGTTCATCCATGGACATGGCAGGGCTTGCTGCACTTGAGAACTACTTAGAGTTGTAGCAGATAAAGAGGGTTCTGCATGGACAATGCTTGGATGAAAACATGCTTTGAATATGGGTATCATGAAGAAGAATGTGGTTGCTGAAAATTCTTTACTTCTTTCATTAGGAAATGTTCAAATGTGTTGTCAAATACCTTGTGATGAAATTAACAAGTTAGGCCCTCTACAAACTAGTCTTGTTCATGTTAATTTGATTTGGGAGATGTTTTCTCTTACTGTGTTTGGAGTGTATGTGTCGTGCCGGCTACATGTTTGACACGATGTGGCATGAACACAGACACAAATTTTATGAGTGAACGTGCTTCCTAGAGTGTTTGTTTATATACTATAAGCTAGAATTAGTAAATTGGTCCAAAACACAGTATTCACAAATCATGAATCCAGGAATTGGAGATCACTAGGAAAACCTGACTCCCCTTCTTTTGTTTACAAAAAGAAGAAGAACTGTGATTCAGTCAACTTATGAGTGAATTCGAATTGAATGAATTGGTTATGTTATCCTTTCTCCATGTAATTGCAACTCTCAAATTATAGAGGTACTTATTCCAAAAAAACAATGTCTTAGTCATCAATAGAAGATTGGGATAAAGGTTTTGTTGTGGTTTTGCATGCATGCCGAAGAAATATATGAAAGGATTTGGATTTCAAAGTCATTTCAGTTGTACTAAGCCACTAAACAAATAGATTTAGAGCATAGTTTGCATTATCAGCCAATACCGATACGGTTTGGCATGTCCTGATCCGAAACTGACCGATATCAACATTGGCGGTCTCTTTTTCGATCAATTCGGCAAAGAAAATTTAACGAAAAAGACCAATTAACAAGGATCTAAAAGCATTAGTAAGGTTGTAAAAGCATGTAACATAAGAAAACTTATCTATCGCATGTGAACCAATATTTCATTCAATTTCAAAACTAATAAGAAACAACACTGGAATACTTAAAACTATGTCTAAATATATAAAATTTGTATTCTAAAATGTTAATAATTTATTAATAATTATTTGCTTTCCGATACCAAATTTTTTTGATATTCCGATCCGAAATTGTCGATACTGTCGATACCGTCGATCCCGATACTCATAGGAATGGTCCGATACCGATTCCTGTACTGATATGATTTAGAGTTTCTATTTCATGTCTCAATTCATTTAGATTGTCAACTGAATTCTAGTTCATAATAAACAAGTTACTAAAAATTGACAATTTTGGATCCAGCAAACTGGATATGTTATCCTGTCACCGGTAAATTTCCTTTCCAAATTAAAGAGGTGGTGGTTACAAAAAAGAAATAGAAAAAAGGGAGAGAGTTTTCTATTCATGAATACTTAAGAAGGTAAACTTGCCGTTGAGAATGAAAAGACACTTGAATTCATGCCAACTTAGGATATGGAAGAATAATTTGACTTCATTGGACGGGTGGACTGAAAACCGAACCAATACCTAACTGACTAAGGAATTTGGTTCCATTTGAAAAAAAATAGGATTCGGCTTTGGTTTGGTTTTAGAAGTACTAAAATAAAATTTATTCAGTTTTGGTTTCAGTTCAAAATCGAATAAGACTTATATAATTATATAAATACTCTCAAATTAATTGCATATTTTGCGATTAAAAATGTGTATATTTTAACAATAACAATTCTATGTATTGTTTTTAAACCCAACTTTGATAACTTAACTAGTTCAAATTTCGGTACAACTTTGAAAAACTACAAATGTATGTATAAAAATTATAACTTTTAAGATAATTTAACCATGATTCCAACTTTGGGCATGATCCATTAAACAATACAAATAGCCAAAACGAATAAATCTAATCGATTACACGTACGGTTTAGTTCTGCTTTTGGCTAATTTCGGTTCGATTGCGATTCTAGTTTCGGTTTATTCAGTTTTAACTATTTCGATTCTGTTGAAACCGAATAAACCGAACTCTCACCCCTACATTGAACTATGTTATGGCAACAAACATGAATAACAACAATTCATGCTCGTAGGAATTGTCAATCTTCAGGAATTACCCTTTAGTTGTATCCATAAGGAGTTATTTGGAGATTAAGGGTCTGCTTGGTATTGGTGTTTTCACCGGCTTTGGAATATTTTTAAACTGACCTTTATGAAAACCCATGCTTGGTTTTGAGCCACTGGATATGGTCGGCTCAAAAACCTCTGAAAACTGGTGTAATATATTTTGGGTGTCTTTATAAACATTCCAAATCGGTGGGTTTTGGATGACTATATTATTTTATTCCTTTTATATCCTTACAAAAAATATATAAATATAACTACTAATAACGCATCTAAAAAAAATACTAATAACTAAACCCCTTTTTTTTTTTTTTCGTGTTTCTCCTTCCTTCATTCCCGCGGCTCCTTCCCCCGGCTGCTCTTTTCTTCCCGTTGATGTGCTCCCCGTTAGTTATTAACTCTGTTCAACTTTCTCCCCAATGTTCATGGGTATTACACACAAATCTTTCCTACATGTCCAACAAACCCATAATACACAATATATGCATACAAATGCACGAACGCACATGCATCATTCTTCCCTCACAATACATGCATACATGCATATGCATGCATCATCTTTTCCACATGCCAACAGACCCATAATACATGCATACATCATTATTTTCAACATGCCTATATGGCTACAATACATGCATGTATCTTTATTATTTTTTATATTTGAACTTTTATTTGTTATTGTTTGCTTTCAATTGCTAATTAATTTTGTTGTTGCTATATTTGAGGTAATGTATACGATCTCAACAATTTAGATTTGTAGATGGCTAACACTCGTCATTTCATCCTATGCACCACTAGATGTCAACATATCTGTATGATGTATCTCCTACTAGTTGGATTTATTTAACACAACGGCCCACTACACGAACTAGTTCAAATTTGAAACGAATAAATTGTACAATACGCTTGCATAGTGAGAGAGTACATGATGAAGTAATGCAACGAGTTGCGGAACCATGTGGTCGATGTTTGATATGAATGGGTCCTGCGACATTTGTATAATTTTGTAGCATTCTAGTAAGGGTTGGGGGACTTCGTGCAACTCAACGAGCTACAGTTGAAGAACAAGTTGCTAATAAATTTCTTTGGATTACAGGCCAAAACACAAGGCATAGTGCATGTTCATTGCTTTTCCATCGATCTGGTGAGACGGTTAGTCGCCACTTTCATAAAGTGATGGAAGCAATCATAGAGTTAGAGGATATGTACATTGCACAACCAAATGGAGACCAAGTGCCATCTGAAATTTATCAACATGGCATATTCTACCCATACTTTAAGGTATACATTATCGAAACTATATATTAACTTTGAATTTTATTACCTAGAGATTTAGCTAATTAATTAAATAAAAATGGCAGAATTGTGTTGGGGCAATTGATGGTAAACATATTCGTTTCAAAGTACCGATTGGAGAACCTGCTAGTTGCCATAGCAGGAAGGATTATCCAACTATGAATGTTATCGCTGCTTTTACATTTGACTTGAAACTCACATATGTGTTGACTGGGTGGGAAGGGACTGCATTTGACTCTAGGATAATGAAGAATGCCCTAACACGTGATTATACACTCCATATTCCAGAAGGTAATAATTAAAAAATTGTATTATTTTATGTTATATTTGACACTAGTATATTGACAATATTTGTGCTAATGTAGAAAAAATTTATCTTGTTGACGCGAGTTTTCTCACGACCCGTTACCCAAATTGTTGGACTGGGCCGAGCCATGTCCAGCCTACGCTTGTTATAGCATAGTAAGCTGTACTCAGAAATAGACAGTAAGGATCTAAATATGCTAAAAGTTCTATTGTCACATTTTAAGAGTTCATCACAACACAGCATCTATAAGTGAAAGCAAACAAGTTTAGATTTGGTTATTACACTTCCAAAGTATTAAACTGGAGATAAAGTCCAGTGACAAAAGATAGAGTCTAACCAGTTCAACATACTAAGCCAAAAGGTATCTAAAGTAAACTACTATGTCGAAAGAAATGACTTGGTCCTCTACAGCGGGCCCATGGTAAGGATCACAGAACATCTCTTCCTCAGAAATTATGCCTACAACATTTTTCTGTCAGAAGGGAGCAAGTACTGGTTCTACAAACTAAATATACTGAGTATGGAATGAAAAGAGATGTGATATGTAAGAAACATGTCATATCATAGTCTATCACGTGGTAAATACATTTGTCATGGTGACACATGTAAATATATAATGTTTGAAATTCTAGCAGGTACGTGATCGATCAATGGGTATAAAATGTACCGGTGTACAAGTATATATGTAATAAAATATACATACGTACAAGTGTACAAGCATAGATGTACATATGTACAAAAATACAGGATAAAGGCCTACGGCAAGGTTGCATGAGATGCGACCGAGTTCGGTACTGTAGAGGGGTCTGATTACGTACACAACTAACAGTTTTCCTATTCCCAAGTTATAATCATGTGAAAGATACAAGAGCAGTTTAAAGCATATAGAGCATGTGAGAAGCATGTGAAATATGATTTTAGTTGTAAAATAGCTATGTTGATATTGTTCATACACATTTCATTATCATATGCGGTAAGTAAAGTTTGTAGGTGTACTTGCCTCGAGCAAGGCAAGGAAATGGAAATGTAGGGGAAGAAGCCTGGTGTCCTATCACTGTAAAAAAGGTATACGATCTTAGTTCCTATTCTATGTTCAAGACTCTAAATTGCTAACTCTAACACTAGTGGTGTGTCACGACTTCTAACTAAGTTATGACCTAGCATAGTAAACCTATGACCAACACTTAGAGTCCTTAGAAACTCAAAGATCATTTTAGAGTTTTAAAAATCCAATTACATACATATATATACTAATAATATGAATTGCAAGTTGTAGGTTATTAAAATATCAAGTTTGTACCTCGTTACTCGTACATTAAAACCTACGACACGTAAATCAAGACAAGACGATCAACCGTACGATTAATAATCTTATCTTAGCGATTCGCATGGTCATCTTATCAATTTCAACGATTTGGGATCACTGAAATCGACTGATCTCAATTTTGATGCACGAATTTCGAAATACGAACATACAGAGAATTGATTATAACTAGTGGTGATACATAAGGGAAAAATCAATAGACGTCGTCGAATGATGAAAAAACATCACCAACGTGTCCAGAACGGTCAAATTAGCTAGGATAGCCTACCCATAAGTGCAATTTGGACATAGGGACAAAATAGTAATTTTGGGTCAAAATAATGTCCGCCGTTGGACCCACTTTGCACCAAAAAATGTGCTAGAATAAAAGTCTACTAAACCTAGCAAATTATATGTCCACGCATCCAGAATAACGATACAAATCCAACGGTATATCCGGAATTGGATTTCGATGAGCCGATCTCAAAATGACACGTTGACCCAGACATTTGGAATCCGATTTGCACGGAAATACGTGTCGGAGCCAAAGTCCTCCAAACTCACTAAATTATATATGAATTCATGCTAGAATGATGCCACGAGTCCATTGGTGGTGTCACAACTGGAATCCAGAGTCCCGGGTTCAAAATTAGAATTTTACAAGTTGAAAAAATTATGATTTCGAAAGGCCAACTTGGCATCGATTTCAACCAACCAAACGATATCCTATGAAGCTGAAACTATTATGACACGAAGGTGGTTATACCTGATGTTCAACAAAGTTTATGGTTCATCAACCGGAGCTTCGATGAGGGAGAAACGGATCCGTGAAGTTGCCTCCATGAAATTGTCCAAAATATACGTAATTTAAATGGTCAACTTGGTGGCCAGTTTTGATGTATCAAACGATCGAATTAATGGTTGAAACTAAAGAGGAGTGAAGGGATATATACCAAGATTGAGACGGAAGAATCGAATCGATGATCCAACGGTCAAATTGTCCAAAAAATACGCCCAAAGTTGCTGTGACGAAGCACAAATTTTGAGCTCAAAAACTCGCGCATTACGACGGGATCGACTCCCAAACGCAGAAATCGACCCTGTCACTCGACGTGGAGGATGATGGCCATCAGGGAGGAGTTCGTCGGTCCGTCGGGGTGGATCGTGGAGGTCGTCGGTGTACGCCGGTCATGCATACGGTGGTTGATGGCGAGCGCGACTGTGTTTGCGCACGCGGGAGACGCAAAGCTGTTGTCGTCGTACGAGGGGCCGCACGGCCTGTTGCCAGGGTGGTGGCACACGTGCGGGGCTGCTGCCAATGCCACTGCGGAGGACCAACGACTGTACGTGACGGTACGACGGTCATCAGTTGCTGTCGTCGCCTATCTGCTAGCAGCGTTGCTGCCATCGCCTGTGTACGCCTCGGTGGCCTGGTACAGAGGTGGCAGGGATGCGTGCAGTTGCCAGGGTGGAAGAAGAAGAAGAAGATGATGAAGTTAAAGGAGATGTTAGGGTTTGGTGGTATGAAGAAAAAAAAGAGAAGGAGAAGAAGAAGGGGCTCTCGGCTAGGGGGGTTGGAAGCTACTATTGAATAATGGAGAATGAGGTGAATTGTTTGTTATGTTAAGGGAAGAAGTTGGCTGTGTAGTCCACATGGGGGGAGTGGTTGAGTAGAATATTTCCAAATGATAGTGGTGTGTGTGCTATTGTCCCATGTGTATGCTGTTGGGGCCATAGGGAATAGGGTGATTTGGTGTGGGGTTTCTGTGTGGTGTTTATACGAGGGAAAAAAGTTATACAGGAGGAGGAAAGAAGTTGAGTGTTAGAAAAATGAGAGAGAGAGAGAGAGAGGCGTACTATTGGAATCACTATAAAAGTAGAGTGGTGTGTTGAAGTGGGATTGGCCAAGGGAATGGGTTTGTCATATGTGGTTTTCTAAGGCATCTCTTGGCTTGGCCAAAAGAGGATAATTGTATGGTAAGGATTTGAATGGGTTTAATTAGAAATTTATCCTTTAACTTTCATGGTTAATGAGTTGTCCATTAGGTCTAGGGGTGAGTTGCTAGTGTGTTTGGTATTTGTTAGGAATGGGATGGTGTTGTGTGTTTAGGTGGGTCATGAGAGTGGCCACATGAAATTTGGTTGGGTGTTGGATCAAGTTCGGTTAAGTTTGGGCTAGGTGTGATCAATGGCTACAAATTTAAGTCATTTAGATCATTGATGAAATATTAGCATGCAAGAGATCAATTGGGTGGCATGCAAGTGGCATGCGCATAGTAGGCTCAAAATAGGTCAAAACCATATATTGGGTTGATTAGATTGGACCGATGTCGATCCTCGAATTTAAATTGGAAGTTATGTCACATTTTACGATAGATGATTAATTGGCCTAAATTGACCCAAAAGTTGTACGATGCAAAAAAAATACAAGAGAACAAATTTGAGTGGGGCATCATATACCAAAATGAAGATAATCTTGTCTACTATAAAACTCGAAAAGAAAATTTTGAGAGATTGACATCTCTGACGCTCCAAAAACCAAAGTCACGAAAAAGTATATTTAATAATCATAAATAATTATAATAAAATATTTATCGAAAATAATCATTTAGAAAAGTTTAAAATAAACTCTGAAATTCAGGGGGCTCACATCCTACCCACCTAACAAGAATTTCATCCTCGAAATTTAAAATCATCCAGTAGGTCTAGCTATAACATGTAGCCGCTACGGCTACAGTATTTAATCTGCTATCCTTGTGATCTTCTCTTCTGTTTCTCTTTACAACTATTTGGTTCATGTTCAACAAAGATCCTTCTTTTATAAACTATGTTATCTATCCTTTAGAGTCCTACATATCAATATGGAACCTTCGTGAATATAAGTCATCCTTGAGATATCTATATAGATCGATAATGCTTGGCTACCAGCCATATTTTCAATCTCAATTGTAAATAGTTTGTTCCTTGTTATTTTAACTGATATCTTCCGATCTTGTACGCAATATTATATCTCCCTCTAACTTATCCTATATCATCCCTCTGTCGATCTACCCTTAAATCATATGTAATTAGCCTATAGATAACCAATAATTACTTGGTCATCAAAGCCCTACAAATGCTCAACCCTCAAATCCTAAGCACAAGATTCTAATCCTCAATCCGTAGTCACAATAATATAATATCTCATCACTCCATCTTAGATACCCTATCACCAAATTATACTATCAATGCAATCATTCTTAATGGTTTCTTAGTCTACTATAGTCAGTTGCTCATACTTGTCCTATAAGCTTAATCTAACCAATCCCTAGGAAATGTACTCATCACAATCACACAATAACATTTATAGTTATAATATAGAATCAGTTAACAAGGTTTGGCTATTTCAGTTGTCTATTAAATAGAAGGTAACAATGGCCTAAGATTGGGTTGAGCAATCCATATCAGTATCCAAGCAAATTAAGGGTCAAGCAAGACAGAAAAGTTCGTCGGAATATCTCCAAGAACGGTATGAGGCCAACGAGATGCATAGGACGTAGTCGAGGTAAAACTCGAGAACCATATACCTCCGCGATTATGTCACGTGAAGTTATTGCCATGTCAGTGTGCATCTGGCTGAAATAACTTCTATGTTTCGTACGACGGACGGCTGTAGTGCACAGCTGCCATGCTAGATAATACAGGTTCTTAAACTTATCTTGGCTAAATCCATGAAATATTAAATGAATGCATAAGGTATGGTTCAAGTAAGATTCGTGAAACATATGTAATCATGATGTCGTCATCTAAAGTCCTGCCTCGCTAGTGTTTCACTGACTGCAAAAACTCTCGATTCTGTAATATAAAGTTAAAATATACTTTCTCGAACCTTCCTTGGATCAATCCATAAGATATTTCCAACAATTACCGAGAAGGGCGAGAAGAATTACCCAAGAGGTTAACGAAGAAGTATTTAGTCAAATCATAGGAAAGATGGAACACAAAAGCTAATTTAAGATATGATCTGATAACCATACACATCTTCCTGAAATCATGTTGCCAGAATTTTTGCCACACCAGTAAACATAGCTGCAATAAACGATAAAGTCCGTAACTAAGATATATACCCTATAATCATGTTATCTAGAATTTTCTCCATGCCAACCGGTATGGCTGCAAAAAAAATCTAAATTCCATAACTAAGATAAGTATACCCAAAATCATGCTCTATGTTTTTGTTATACCAGCTAATATGGATGCGATAAATTCTAAACTCCATAACTAAAACATATATTTTCCTTTCTCACTGTCATCATCAAATATGTTATCAGAATACACCTTAACTCAATCCATCAAAATTTGTCTCGATGCAAAATCAAAGTCAACAAAGAATATCTAGAATTAAATTCAACAACGAATTAAGGACTAGTAAATGGAAACAAGTGAAAACAGTTTCAAGGTAAGATTTCGAGTGAGATTCTCAGGGGTCATCCCAAAGGTACTATCTTGGTCAAAATTGTAACATACTAAATTTCAAGCAAGAGTCTAAATATAGTTAACGGTCCTATGCTGTGATGAGTTTTTTCTATGTTGCAATCCTAGTAATCCTCTAGGGGTTCTAAATGTTGTCCCTAGTGTTATCAAGTTGTCCTAAGATCCTAATTGCAGATATGCTTGGTACAATAACGTAACCAAACAACTTAAGTCTAGACCTGTCACGACCCGCTACCCAAATTATTGGGCCAGGCCGAGTCATGTCCAGCCTACGTTGAGATAAAACGTAGTAAGCTGTTCTAAAGACAACAGGATAAGACTAAATGTGCTAACAGTTCTATAAGTGAAGAAGAATCATAAATGCTCCAAACACAAAAGTCGTCGTATATAGTAAAATATCCAAGTACAAGTAAACTGAAATGTAAAACTGGATACATGGCCAGTTACAAAATGATATAGCCTAATACATGTCTACTCTCAAAAGTCTAAGTAAACAAAAGACAACTAGGCGAGGTTCCCTGCAGGAACATCCTCGTAAAGCAGAGCCGGGTCCTCGGCAGTAACTCCATAGTATGAGTCGCAGAGTAACTCCTCCTCAGTAAGGACACCTACAACGTTATCCTGTCAGGACGGAAGCAAGTACTAAATCTAGCAAACTAGCATATGAAACATGGAAATGAACATGAGGGGAATAACTGGAAAGCATGGCATCACTCAATCTATCATGGCAAGGACACACGTGTCATAGAGACAGATGTATATGTAATCTTTAAAACTGTAACAAGTACGTGATCGGTCAATAGATGTACAATGTGCTGGAGGGCACATAATGAAATATACTTCCGTACAAGTAAAACTGCGACAGATGTACATACGTACAAATCCGCGTTGAGATAAAGCCTACGACAAGGTATACATATAAAATGTCAACCTTGCTCGGTATATACGTACGGGAGAAGGGGGCATAATCACGTACTCAACTATCAGTTTCCCCATAACCCATATTCTAATCATGTGAGAGATACATCAAGACTGTTCTAAGCATGGTAGTAACTGAAAGTATATCATGTAGAGATTCTAACTTGCTACCCCAAGGATCAGCATTCAACATGGTGGGGTTTGCAGTTCATTTATGTGACAATATGTAAAGTTCGTAGAAAGTACTTGCCTCTAGCAAAGCAAAACAAAACAAGCTGCGATAACAGTGCTATGGATGTCCAGTAACTCGTCGCTGTAGAAGTAAATACAACAACTTAGTTTTACACTAAGCTAAAACACTAGGACCCTAATTGGTGAAACACGACTTGTGACTGGGCACCTAGCCAAAATGATGACTTGGCATAGGAGACCAATGTGGGATGACACACTATGTTAACTAACTTTCTAGGGTCTTTACACTAGTGAGGGATGGGGTTTAACACGACTAAAACTCCAAATAACACAAAAAGCTACAAGTCGTAATTAATCAATAAATAAATCAAAAGATCATTGTGTTCTAACAATTTTAGAGATAGGCAAAAAGCCTAGTTTTTCTTAAAGTAAAGTACCAAGGTGATCCTTGTTAATCATAGAAATTTATTACAATTTTTCTGGAATTTATTAACCAGTACAAGTATTTTATAAAAATCAGTTTTCCTAAGTATACAGAAAGTGGGTTTCACATGCCAAACTAGTGGCAAAACAGTAAATTAAATACTACAAAATTTATACTAAATTAGCTAACTTAACATAGTATCTAAAAACTATTTTTCCATAATTTTAGCAATACTTTAAGTATTTTAGAAAATCAAAAACAGCAATGCACACAATAATTAATTATCTGCATATTTTGTCCACGTATATAATTTGAATCAAAGTTCAAATACAGGACCCAAGGCCATGAATCAAGTCCAATATGACTTGTACAGGTCTTGAATATGTGAAAACACATTTGGGCCCAAATACCCATGCTAGGCTTGGACACCAAATGGTTGCAGTAATTTAAATACAATAAAAATATAATTTGGTAATAGACAAAATAAATATTATTATCTTAATAAGGTAAAGTTATGCATATAGAAAATATACCTACATATGTTTTAAAAGTACATATATATATATGTAAGGAAAAATACTTAATTTATAAGGTATATATATATGTATAAATATATATACATATATAGGAAAATACTTAACAATAAAGTGTATATATATATTAATATATATATATACATGAAAATATATACATATATACATAATACATACATATATGAATATATATATAAATACAAATATATTTATATAAAATTTACTAACTATAAAATATATACATATATATAAAATACTGTCAAAAGCAGTATATACACATATATATGTATATACTAATATATATATATACATATATATAAATATATTTATAAAACTGAAAAAGAAAAAGAAAAAGAAAAGAAACAGAAAAGAAAAGAAGACAGAAAGGAGGGGGGGCTCGAACCCTGTCCTCAGAAAGGGGGGGGGGGGGTGTTTTGATCACTGCGCGCTGGCCAGTGGGCCAGCGGCCCGCTGTGTTAGGAATAGGTTTTAGGTTAGTTATATTTAGTTTCGAATTAATTAACATATAAAAAAATATAAAAACCATCCTGTGTCCTGACAGTTAAGGACACAGGTATCAACGTGTCTTCGTTTAGCACGACACGTACGACACGAGTTTCGTGTGTCCTCGTCTGCGTTCGTGTTCGCCAGGACACGGCGAACACCTTTCGACCCAACACGAGACACGCACGACACGTCGTGACACTTGCAACTTACGTGTCCGGCCGTCGTAGGGGGTTCGATGGTGCTGACGGGCGGAGGAGACGTCGGGGTCAGGGCGCTCCGGTGGCGACGTGTTCGCCTCACTGCGGCGAACCTTGTGACGGTGGTGGTAGGTGGTGGCGTGCGTCGTAGGGGCGGCGCTCGGGTCTAGCCGGAGCTTGGGTTCCGGTGGGGTGAGAGGGGGTGATGGGGCGGCGCTGGCGGTCGTGGGGGAAATTTAGGGTTAGGGTTTAGGTCGGGGGAGAGAGGGGGATATTTATAGGTGGTTTTCGAGGCGGTCGGGCAGCCGAATTCGACGGGGGCAGGGCGGTGAGTCGGTCGGGTCAGCCAGCTGGGTCAACGGGGGTGGGTGAGTGAGCTGGAGGAGAGAGAGAGAGTTGGTCGGGGGGGTTGGTAATTTGCACTAGGGCCCCTAGAGATTAGGAAATTACAAAAGGGGTTTTTCAGTATTAAAATGCAAAATATTATTTGCATTCCTCAATTAAGAACAAATAATTTATTACAAACTGATATAAATAACATTTCAAAAATTGCAAAACCTATTTAATAAATTTTAAATAATTTGCAAAGTGATATTTTTATATAAAAAACTCATTTAAAATTATAAAAAATTCCTAAAAATCATATTAAATAATTTTAAAACAAATAATGACATTTAATAATTAATTAACACTAGTTTAATAATTTTTGAAAAATCAGGGGTTGACAAATCTTTCCTCCTTAAAAAATTTCGTCCTCGAAATTCACAAGGATTGAAGACCTACAATATTCTAACATAGCAAGCAATGCAACAAAATGACTAAGGTTGCGATCGAAACTAACCTCTAAGGTATCAAGCGGGAACGGGTGGTTCCCTCGCAGCGGTTGGATCGAACAAGTAAGGGTATCTCTCCCTCATGTCCGACTCCCTCTCCCAAGTAGATTCACCTGGGGAGTGACGGCTCCAAGCTACTCGCACTAGGGGTATAACCTTGTTCCTCAGCCTCTTCTCTCTCCGATCTAATATCTCCACTGGCTGCTCAGAAACTGTAAGGCTTGGTCCGACCTCCAACTCTGAATGATCTAGCACATGACTGGGGTCTGGAACATATCTCTTCAGCTGAGATACGTGAAAGACGTCGTGAACTCCTGCTAGATTGGGTGGAAGTGCAACCCTGTAAGCTACCTCTCCGATCCTGCCAAGTACCTCGAATGGCCCGATGTATCTGGGGCTCAGCTTCCCTCCTCGTCCGAACCGGATCGTCCCTCGAGTAGGTGATATCTTCACTAGCACCATATCACCGTCTGCGAACTCCATCGGCCTGCGACTAGCATCAGTCCAGTGTTTCTGCCTGTCCTGAGCTACTCTGAGCCTATCTCTGATTATTCCGACTTTCTCTGCTGCATCCGTGATCATCTCTGGTCCGAGCATAACTCTGTCTCCGACATCATCCCAAAAGAGCGGTGTCCGGCACCGTCGTCCATATAGCGCCTCGAAAGGAGACATACCAATACTGGCCTGGTAGCTGTTGTTGTATGAAAACTCTACCAAGTGCAGATGGCTCTCCCATGATCCTCCGAAGTCCAGTACGCAGGTCCTCAGCATATCCTCCAGTGTCTGTATCGTCCTCTCGGACTGCCCATCTGTCTGCGGGTGGTACGCCATACTGAACTTGAGCCTACTGCCCAACTCCTCCTGCAAGCTCCTCCAGTAGTGGGATGTGAATCTACTGTCTGTCTGACACGATGCTCACCGGCACTCCGTGTAGGCAAACTATCTGCTGCATGTATAGCTCCGCCAACTTCTCGGTGGAAAGCCCCACCTTGAAGGGTATGAAGTGCGCACACTTCGTCAGCCTATCTACGATGACCCAGATGGCATCCTTCCCTCCTTGGGAATGAGGAAGCCCTGAAATGAAGTCCATCATAATATGTTCCCACTTCCACTCGGGAATGGGTAACGGCTGCAACAAACCAGCTGGCCTCTGGCGCTCCGCCTTGACCTGCTGGCAAACTAGGCATCTCGAGATGAAACATGATACATCCCTCTTCATTCTGTGCCACCAAAGATGTTCTCGCAAGTCACGGTACATCTTGTTAGCACCAGGGTGAATAGAATATCTCGATCGGTGCGCCTCCTGCAAAACTGCCTCTACTAGCTCTCCCTTCGGCACGCACAATCGGCTGCCATGCCTCAGGGATCCATCCTATGCTATAGTGAAGTCATCCAGCAATCCAGCTAATACCTGGGGTCGAAGTTTGTGAAGGCTCTCATTTGTAGACTGTGCCTCCCGGATCTGCTCCATCAATCCTGACTGAATGTCAGGCGCCATCATCTGTATCACTGATCCTGGACGAACTAGCTCGATACCGAGCTTCTCCAGATCCTTCCGCAAATGCCGATCAATCATCAGGTACCATGCCATCGGATGCCTGCTCAGCGCATCCGCCACCACATTTGCCTTTCCGGGGTAATACTGTAAATCGATGTCGAAGTCCTTCATCAACTCCAACCATCGTCTTTGCCTCATGTTCAGCTCTTTCTACGTGAACACATACTTCAAGCTTTTGTGGTCAGTAAAGATTTCCACACGCTCTCCGTATAAGTAATGTTTCCATAACTTGAGTGCAAAGATCACCGCAGCTAACTCTAGGTCATGGGTAGGATAATTTCTCTCATGAGTCCGTAACTGCCTAGATGTATAAGCAATTACTTTCCCATGCTGCTGTAGAACACATCCTAGCCCCTTCCCAGAAGCATCACTGTAAATGGTGAAACCTCCAGAACCTGAAGGTAAAGTCAGAACTGGAGCGGTCGTCAGTCTCTTCTTCAGCTCCTCAAATGCTGTCTGGCAGTCCTCTGACCAAATGTACTCTGCGTCCTTCCGCATCAGCTTCGTCATGGGTTCAGCTATCCTAGCAAAGTCCTGGATGAACTTTCTGTAATAGCCTGCTAAACCCAGAAAGCTCCTGATCTCTGAAACTGACGTCGGAGCCTTCCACGTCTCAACTGCAGCAATCTTCCTGGGATCCACCGAGATTCTATCTCCAGTGACTACATGGCCGAGAAACTCCACTCGGTCTAAAAAGAACTCGCACTTCGGCAATTTGGCAAACAATCTCTCCTGCCTCAGAATCTCCAAAACTATCCGCAAGTGCTCTACATGCTCCTCCGGCGTCTTCGAGTATATCAGGATGTCGTCGATAAACACTACGACGAACTTATCCAGATACTGATGAAATATCTTATTCATCAAGTTCATAAAGACAGCTGGCGCATTTGTGAGACCAAATGGCATCACCAGAAACTCGTACTGCCCGTACTTCATGTTGAACGCCGTCTTCTGGATGTCTGCTGGCCTAACCTTTACCTGGTGGTACCCGGATCTCAAGTCTATCCTGGAAAATACCTTCGCCCCGCTCAATTGGTCGAACAAATCATCTATCCTGGGCAGAGGATATTTGTTCTTGATGGTGATGGCATGCAAGGCCCGATAGTCAATACACAACCGGACTGTACCATCCTTCTTAGGCACAAAGAGCACTGGTGCTCTCCATGGAGAAGCACTGGATCGAATGAAACCCTTTTTCAACAGGTCATCAATCTGCTCTTTCATCTCTATGGCCTCCTTGGGATTCACTCTATAGCAAGCCCGGGATACTGGTGATGAACCCGGCACTAAATCTATGGTGAACTCCACATCTCTGTCAGGCGGAAGTCCTGGAAGATCCTCTAGGAATACATCCATAAACTTCCTAATGATAGGGTGTGGCGGTGCTGCGTCTCCGACTATCGCACAACAGTTCGGCTCTAGGCTGATCTCCGGCCCTGTCCTCCTGACACTGAATGGTGCTGTGCCTGGGGGACTGAACAAAATACTACCCTCATGGCAATCTATAGATGCATGGGCGTAGCTAAGCCAGTCCATCCCCAATATGATATCATAACCGGGGAGTGGCATCACAAAGAATTGCCCTCTGAACTCTCTCCCGGCTATAAAAATAGAATATCTATAGATAGATCTAATAGGCACTGGTCCTCATCCCGTCATCACTCTACTAATCTCCGTAGTAGGTGTAGCTACTAGATGATGTTTATGCATAAACTCTAATGATAGGAAGCTATGAGATGCACCAGAATCAAACAAATATACAGCTAGAAAAGTATGCAAATAAACATGACCTGTGATGACGTCAGCTAAGTAATCCGGCTCCGAAACCTGCTCCGGCTCCGGCTCAATGGCTAGACTATAAACCCTCCCCTGAGGTCCCTTCTGCTGCTGCAGATGCTGCTCGAACCTCTGCTGCTGAGTCAGGAGCGGTCCTCTAGTCTTCACTACTGGGCACTCTCGAATCTGATGGGTGGCAGACCCACAAGCTAAACACTGCTTCAACCTCTTCCTGCAGACGGTGTGATCATGCCCTGGTCTTCCGCAGAAAGAACATATAACTCCCTTCTGCTGCTGCCGGGGTCCCGGGGCTCTAACTGGCGGGGTCTGATGATGTGGTGTAGGGGGACGGTAAGTCTGCTGGGGTGGCATCGGCGCTCTCTGCTGGAAAGCCTGACGCTTGGACGGTCCCTCATGATGTACAGAAGCCGGCCTCTTGCATGACAGAAGACGCTCCTCGATGCTCCGGGCTAACTTTAGGCTCTGGTAGTAGTCAGTCGTACCGTTCGCCACTATAAGGATGCCAATGTCTGGAACTAGACCATGGCAAAACCTACGGGTCATCTCCTCTGGATCAGCAACCAGACTAGGAGCAAAACGGCTCAGGCGACTAAACTCTCCCGCATAGTCATCAACAGAACGGTTCTTCTGCTGGATGTTCTGGAATCGTAGCCCCATGGCTACTCTAGCAGTGGTCGAAAAGAATTTCTTCTTGAACTGGGTCTTGAACTGGTCCCAGGTGGCTCTACCTCTCGCGAACAACGGCTCATTCCTGAACCAGATTCCTGCTAAGTCTATCAGCAGAAATCCTGCTGCCTCGACCTGAAGGTCATCTGGCATCCTACTCCCAGAAGCTTCCTCTCTACAGAATCTAGCCAGTCATCAGCTACTACTATGCCCTCAGTCCCTGAGAACTCCTTGGGATTCAGACCCATGAAGTCCTTGACCGTCTCCGTTCTCTGCCGTGGCTCTACATGTGGTGGGACCACGGGACGTCCCTCAGAACGCTCCATGCTCTGGCGGAGTAGGGTAGTCTGCTCCTGATGGGTTGTTAGGAACCCCTGGATCAGTGTGAGCAGCTGGGTCCCGTCGAGTGTGACGGAAGCCAAGGTGGGTATAGTGATAGGGGGTGGTGGAGGTATTGGGTCCTGCCGGGCCTGTGATGTGGAAGGTGGTATCTGGGTCTGCGGATCTGTGGAGTGGAGGAAAGTAGTAGGTGGAGGTGTATCAGTCGACTGGTCAGCTGACTGGATATGGAGGGCCCCATTCTCGGGGGTAACATACTGGGATGAATGAGTAAGCACCATCTAAATTACACATAAAAAGACTTATAAGGACTTATTTAAAGTAAGCAATCATATGCAAGAAAATCTAATTATAATAGCAAACATGTGATGTATTTCCTATGTTACAATCCTAGCATTCCTCTAAGTGTTCTAAGCGTCTTTCCTAATGTTGTCTAATTACCTTAAGTTCCTAATTGCAGGCATGCTTGGTACAATAACGTAACCAAACAGTTTAGTCCGGACCTGCATGGGCCACCACTAAAAACATGTCACGACCCGCTACCCAAATTGTTGGGCCAGGCCGAGTCATGTCCAGCCTACGTTGAGATAAAACGTAGTAAGCTGTTCTAAAGACAACAGGATAAGACTAAATGTGCTAACAGTTCTATAAGTGAAGAAGAATCATAAATGCTCCAAACACAAAAGTCGTCGTATATAGTAAAATATCCAAGTACAAGTAAACTGAAATGTAAAACTGGATACATGTCCAGTTACAAAATGATATAGCCTAATACATGTCTACTCTCAAAAGTCTAAGTAAACAAAAGACAACTAGGCGAGGTTCCCTGCAGGAACATCCTCGTAAAGCAGAGCCGGGTCCTCGGCAGTAACTCCATAGTATGAGTCGCAGAGTAACTCCTCCTCAGTAAGGACACCTACAACGTTATCCTGTCAGGACGGGAGCAAGTACTAAATCTAGCAAACTAGCATATGAAACATGGAAATGAACATGAGAAGAATAACTGGAAAGCATGGCATCACTCAATCTATCATGGCAAGGACACACGTGTCATAGAGACAGATGTATATGTAATGTTTAAAACTGTAGCAAGTACGTGATCGGTCAATAGATGTACAATGTGCTGGAGGGCACATAATGAAATGTACTTCCGTACAAGTGAAACGGCAACAGATGTACATACGTACAAATCTGCGTTGAGATAAAGCCTACGACAAGGTATACATATAAAATGTCAACCTTGCTCGGTACATACGTACGGGAGAAGGGGGCATAATCACGTACTCAACTATCAGTTTCCCCATAACCCATATTCTAATCATGTGAGAGATACATCAAGACTGTTCTAAGCATGGTAGTAACTGAAAGTATATCATGTAGAGATTCTAACTTGCTACCCCAAGGATCAGCATTCAACATGGTGGGATTTGCAGTTCATTTATGTGACAATATGTAAAGTTCGTAGAAAGTACTTGCCTCTAGCAAAGCAAAACAAAACAAGCTGCGATAACAGTGCTATAGATGTCCAGTAACTCGTCGCTGTAGAAGTAAATACAACAACTTAGTTTTACACTAAGCTAAAATACTAGGTCACTAATTGGTGAAACACGACTTGTGACTGGGCACCTAGCCAAAATGATGACTTGGCATAGAAGACCAATGTGGGGTGACACACTATGTTAACTAACTTTCTAGGGTCTTTACACTAGTGAGGGATGGGGTTTAACACGACTAAAACTCCAAATAACACAAAAAGCTACAAGTCGTAATTAATCAATAAATAAATCAAAAGATCATTGTGTTCTAACAATTTTAGAGATAGGCAAAAAGCCTAGTTTTTTTTAAAGTAAAGTACCAAGGTGATCCTTGTTAATCATAGAAATTTATTATAATTTTTCTGGAATTTATTAACCAGTACAAGTATTTTATAAAAATCAGTTTTTCTAAGTATACAGAAAGTGGGTTTCACATGCCAAACTAGTGGCAAAACAGTAAATTAAATACTACAAAATTTATACTAAATTAGCTAACTTAACATAGTATCTAAAAACTATTTTTCCATAATTTTAGCAATACTTTAAGTATTTTAGAAAATCAAAAACAGCAATGCACACAATAATTAATTATCTGCGTATTTTGTCCACGTATATAATTTGAATCAAAGTTCAAATACAGGACCCAAGGCCATGAATCAAGTCCAATATGACTTGTACAGGTCTTGAATATGTGAAAACACATTTGGGCCCAAATACCCATGCTAGGCTTGGACACCAAATGGTTGCAGTAATTTAAATACAATAACAATATAATTTGGTAATAGACAAAATAAATATTATTATCTTAATAAGGTAAAGTTATGCATATAGAAAATATACCTACATATGTTTTAAAAGTACATATATATATATATATATATGTAAGGAAAAATACTTAATTTATAAGGTATATATATATGTATAAATATATATACATATATAGGAAAATACTTAACAATAAAGTGTATATATATATTAATATATATATACATGAAAATATATACATATATACATAATACATACATATATGAATATATATATAAATACAAACATATTTATATAAAATTTACTAACTATAAAATATATACATATATATAAAATACTGTCAAAAGCAGTATATACACATATATATATATATACTAATATATATATATATATATACATATATATATAAATATATTTATAAAACTGAAAAAGAAAAAGAAAAAGAAAAGAAACAGAAAAGAAAAAAAGACAGAAAGGAGGGGGGGGGGGCTCGAACCCTGTCCTCAGGAAGGGGGAGGGGGTGTTTTGATCACTGCGCGCTGGCCAGTGGGCCAGCAGCCCGCTGTGTTAGGAATAGGTTTTAGGTTAGTTATATTTAGTTTCGAATTAATTAACATATAAAAAAAATATAAAAACCATCCTGTGTCCTGACAGTTAAGGACACAGGTATCAATGTGTCTTCGTTTAGCACGACACGTACGACACGAGTTTCGTGTGTCCTCGTCTGCGTTCTTGTTCGCCAGGACACGGCGAACACCTTTCGACCCAACACGAGACACGCACGACACGTCGTGACACTTGCAACTTACGTGTCCGGCCGTCGTAGGGGGGTTCGATGGTGCTGACGGACGGAGGAGACGTCGGGGTCAGGGCGCTCCGGTGGCGACGTGTTCGCCTCACTGCGGCGAACCTTGTGACGGTGGTGGTAGGTGGTGGCGTGCATCGTAGGGGCAGCGCTCGGGTCTAGCCGGAGCTAGGGTTCCGGTGGGGTGAGAGGGGGTGATGGGGCGGCGCTGGCGGTCGTAGGGGAAATTTAGGGTAAGGGTTTAGGTCGGAGGAGAGAGGGGGATATTTATAGGTGGTTTTCGAGGCGGTCGGGCAGCCGGATTCGGCGGGGGCAGGGCGGTGAGTCGGTCGGGTCAGCCCGCTGGGTCAACGGGGGTGGGTGAGTGAGCTGGAGGAGAGAGAGAGTTGGTCGGGGGGGGGGGGGGGGTTGGTAATTTGCACTAGGGCCCCTAGAGATTAGGAAATTACAAAAGGGGTTTTTCAGTATTAAAATGCAAAATATTATTTGCATTCCTCAATTAAGAACAAATAATTTATTACAAACTGATATAAATAATATTTCAAAAATTGCAAAACCTATTTAATAAATTTCAAATAATTTGCAAAGTGATATTTTTATATAAAAAACTCATTTAAAATTATAGAAAATTCCTAAAAATCATATTAAATAATTTTAAAACCAATAATGACATTTAATAATTAATTAACACTAGTTTAATAATTTTTGAAAAATCAGGGGTTGACAAGACCTGCATGGACCACCACTAAAAATATGTCATGACCCGCTACCTAAATTGTTGGTCCGGGCCGAGCCATGCCCAGCCTACGCTTGTTATAGCGTAGTAAGATGTACTCAGAAATAGACAGTAAGGATCTAAATATGCTAAAAGTTCTATTATCACATTTTAAGAGTTCATCACAACACAACATTTATAAACGAAAGCAAACAAGTTTAGATTTGGTTATTACACTTCCAAAGTATTAAACTAGAGACAAAGTCCAGTGACAAAAGATAGAGTCTAACCAGTTCAACATTCTAAGCCAAAATGTATCTAAAGCAAACTACTATACGAGGTTCCCTGCGGGGACTTCCTCTGGAGAAATGACTTGGTCCTCTACAGCGGACCCATGGTAAGGATCACAGAGCATCTCTTCCTCGGAAAGTATGCCTAAAACGTTTTCCTGTCAGGAAGGGAGCAAGTACTGTTCTACAAACTAAATATATTGAGCATGGAATGAAAAAAGATGTGATATATAAGAAACATGTCATATCATAGTCTATCATGTGGTAAATAAATTTTTCATCGCGACACATGTAAATATATAATGTTTAAAACTGTAGCAGGTACGTGATCGGTCAATGGGTATAAAATGTACCGGTGTACAAGTATACATGTAATAAAATGTACATATGTACAGGTGTACAAGCATAGATGTACATACATACAAAAATGCAGGATAAAGGCCTACGACAAGGTTGCATGAGATGCGACCGAGCTCGGTACTGTAGAGGGTCTGATCACGTACTCAACTAGTAGTTTTCCCATTCCCGAGTTATAATCATGTGAAAGATACAAGAGCAATTTAAAGCATATAGAGCATGTGAGAAGCATGTGAATATGATTTCAGTTGTAAAATAACTATGATGATATTTTTCATACACATTTCATTATCATATGCTGTAAGTAAAGTTTGTAGGTGTACTTGCCTCGAGCAAGGTAAGGAAATGAGATTGCAGAGGAAGAAGCCTGGTGTCCTGTCACTGTAAAAAAGGTATACAATCTCAGTTCCTATTCTATGTTCAAGACTCTAAACTGCTAACTCTAACACTAATAGTGTGCCACGACTTCTAACTAAGTTATGACCTAGCATAGTGGACCAATTCGGGTGACACTAAACCTATAACCAACACTTAGAGTCCTTAGAAACTCAAAGTTCATTTTAGAGTTTTACAAAATCCTATTATATACATATATATATATATATATATATATATATATATATATATATAAATTGCAAGTTGTAGGTTATTAAAATATCAAGTTTGTACCTCGTTACTCGTACATTGAAACCTACGACACGCAAATCAAGAAAAAATGATCAACCGTAAGGTTAACAATCTTACCTTAGCGATCTGCATGGTCATCTTGTCAATTTCAGCGATTTGGGATCACTGGAATCGACTGATTTCAATTTCGATGCACGAATTTTGAAATACGAACATATAGAGAATTGATTATAACTATTAGTGATACATAAGGAAAAAATCAATAGATATCGTCGGATGATGAAACAAATATCACCAATGTGTCCAGAACAATCAAATTAGCTATGACAGCCTACCCAAAAGTCCAATTTGGTCGACACAGGGGCAAAATGGTAATTTTGAATTAAAATGATGTACGCCGTTGGACCCACTTTGCACCAAAAAACGTTCTAGGATAAAATTCTACTAAACCTAGCAAATTATATGTGCACGCATCCAGAATGACGATATGAACCCAACGGTATATCCGAAATTGGATTCTGATGAGCCGATCTCAAAATGACACGTTGCCCCGGACATTTGGAATTCAGTTTGCACGAAAATACGTGCCGGAGCCAAAGTCCTCCAAACTTAGCAAATTATATATGAATTTATGCAAGAACGACGCCATGAGTCCACTGGTGGTGTCAAAACTGGAATTCGGAGTCCCGGGTTCAAAATTAGAATTTTACAAGTTAAAAATTACTATTTCGAAAGACCAACTTTGGTATCGATTTCAACCAACCAAACGACATCCTATGAAGCTGAAACTTTTATGGCATGAAGGTGGTTATACCTGATGTTCAAAGGAGTTGATGGTTCATTAACCGGAGCTTCATCGAGGGAGAAACAGATCCGCAAAGTTGCCTCCATAAAACTATCCAAAATATACGCAATTTAAATGGTCAACTTGGTGGCCGGTTTTGATGTATCAAACGATCAAATTAACGATTGAAACTATAGAGGAGTGAAGGGATATATACCGAGATTGAGATACGGAAGAATCTGACCGACGATCCAACGGTCAGATTGTCCAAAAAATACGCCCAAAGTTGCTGTGACGAAGCACAAACTCTGAGTTCAAAAACTCGTGCATTACGATGGGATCGACTCCCAATCGCAGAAATCGACCCTATCACTCGATGTCGAGGATGATGACCATCCGGAAGGAGTTCGTCGGTCTGCCGGGATGGATCGTGGAGGTCGTCGTTGTACGCCGGTCGTGCGTACGGCGGTTGACGGTGAGCACAGTTGTGTTTGCACGCACGGGAGGCACAAAGCTGTTGTCATCGTGCGAGGGGCCGCACGGCCTGCTGCCAGGGTGGTGGAATACACGCGGGGCTGTTTCCAAAGCCACTGCGGAGGACCAGCGACTGTATGCGGCGGCACGACGGTCGCGATGGAGGCATCAGCAGTTGCTGCCGTCGCTTGTCTGCTAGCAGTGTTGCTGCCACCGCCTGTGTGTGCTTCGATGGCCTAGTACGGTGGTGGCAGGGATGCGTGCGGTTGCCAGGGTGGAGGGAGAAGAAGAAGAAGATGAAGTTGAGGGAGATGTTAGGGCTTGGTGGTGTGAAAAAAAAAGAGAAGGAGAAGAAGGGGCTCTCGGCTAGAGGGTTGGAAGCTACTGTTGAATAACGGAGGATGAGGTGAGTTATTTGTTATGTTAAGGGAAGAAGTTGGCTGTGTAGTCCACATGGGGGAGGTGAGTGGTTGAAAAGAATATTTCCAAATGAGGGTGGTGTGTGTGCTATTGTCCCAGGTGTATGCTGTTGGGGCCATATAAAATAGTATGGGGTTTGTGTGTGGTATTTTGTATGAGGGAAAAAAGTTATAAAGAAGGAGGGAAGAAGTTGAGTGTTAGAAAAATAAGAGAGAGAGAGAGAGAGAAAGAGAGAGAGAGAGAGAGAGGAATACTATTGGAATCACTACAAAAGTAGAGTCGTGTGTTGAAGTAGGATTGGCCAAGGGAATGGGTGTGTCATAGGTGGTTTTCTAAGGCATCTCTTGGCTTGGCCAAAAGAGGATAAATTGTATGGTGAGGATTTGAATGGGTTTATATAGAAATTTACCCTCTAACTTTCATGGTTAATGAGTTGTCCATTAGGTTTAGGGGTGAGTTGCTAGTGTGTTTGGTATTTGTTGGGAATGGGATGGTGTTGTGTGTTGGGTGGGTCATAAGAGTGGCCACATGAAATTGGATTGGGTGTTGGATCAAGTTGGGTTAAGTTTGGGCTAGGTTTGGTCAATGGCTACAAATTTAAGTCACTTAGATCATTGATGAAATAATAGAATACGGGAGATCAATTGGGTGACACGTAAGTGGCATGCGCATAGTAGGCTCAAAATAGGTCAAAATTATATATTGGGTCGGTTAGATTAGACCAATGTCGATCCTCGAATTTAAATTGGAAGTTAGGTCACATTTTACGATAAATGATCAATTGGCCTAAATTGACCCGAAAGTTGTGTGATACAAAAAGAATACAAGATAACAAGTTTGAGTGGAACAACATATACCAAAATAAAGATAATCTTGTCTACTACAAAACTCAAAAAGGAAGTTTTGAGAGATTGACATCTCTGACGTTCCAAAAACCAAAGTCACAAAAAAAGTACATTTAATAATCATAAATAATTATAATAAAATATTTATTAAAAATAATTCATTTAGAAAATTTTAAAACAAATCCTGAAATTTAGGGGGCTCCCAGGTTTCATGCTTCGAAGTGGTATCATCACACCTTATAGAGGAGAGCATTATCACATTAAAGAATATTCACATCGAAATCCACCTACAAATGCTCATGAATTATTCAATCATCGACACTCCTCATTGCGCAATACGATTGTGAGGGCATTTGGTGTACTCAAGAAATGCTTTCCCATTGTAGGAAGTAGAGCCAAGCCAATGTACAATATCCAAACGCAAAAACTAATTGTATCAGCCTCTTGCATAGTTCATAATTTTATGATAGAAGTGGATCTAGATGAGAGTCTCATAGCTAAGGTTGATACTGATAATAATTGTAGGGCCTGTAGAGCATATAAATAATTATAACAATTCAGATACTCATGAAGATGTAGCAAAAGGAGAGTTTATTAGAAACTTCATAGCAAATGAAATGTGGGAAGCATATATTTTCAACAGCAATTGAATGCCACTTAGCGTTATTTTCATGCAATTGAAATTTTTAGTTTTCATAACTATAAACTATGAATTGTTTTATTTTGTATTGTGTGTTGTTTCTGGTGCATTATTTTTAATGTTAATGAATCTTGTTTTATATATAAATCATTATTTACACTAAAACTATGCCTCCAAAGCTAAAGAAAGAATCAAACTTGTGCTGGACCCAATCAATGGATCTTATTCTCATTGAAGCATATGTACATAAGCATTGGAAGGCAACATGGTGGGAGGAACCTTTACATCACAAGCTCATGAACAAATATTGAAGAAACTAAAGAATGAGTTTTCAAATACGGCATTGGACAAGGGTATAACTCAAAATCACATGAAGTTAGTCAAAAATACTTGGGTGGCTTACTATGATGTTTTTAAGGACGGATTAAGTGGTTTTGCGTGCGATCAAACTGTTGGAATTTCTTCAATATTCTTCGCTTAAAAAAATCTGCAAACAGAATATATTATGTAAATGATACCGGCCTCCGGGGAAATTACGCACGTAGCACTGCCCTAAGAGTTAGTCCGGATCTATGTGCAGACTGGACTAAGCTAGGTAATAAGATAAGTCTAGACTAAGCTAATGACAAGTCTTCAGCAACTACTGGATCCTCCTGAGTGTCCATGTCACCAGTGTCAACTAGGCCTGCTCCATAGTAAGTATCGCAGCAATCATCATCATCTGTAATATTTTCAACAGGTCCAGTCAGGACATAAATGAATACATATCTCTCACACAGTTCATAACATAAAAGGAAAATATGAACAAGCTATAGAATAATATACTTGAAACACTGTAAAGAAACAGTAGAGAGACTGTAAAAAAGAAGAACATAATACAGTAGAAATAGATATACATGATATATATAAGAAAACTGAACTAACTATGTGATTTAGAGTACATGTTTGGTTATGTAAACAGGCTTAGGTTGTATATGACTTAAATCTAGGTTGGAGTTGCACATGAGATGGGTGTAAGTCACATAACCAAATAAATACTCCCCCTGCCCCAATCAAAACACAAGGATCTGTCCAAGTTATGTTATTGCACATGAAAGAGTAGTGACTCACATGGATAGCTAGTCCACATGAGTACCAATAGTTTATACATGAAGGCTCACATTATCATGAGTGTACATGAGTATCACATGAGTATACATGAATAAATACGAATACAAGGAGTAGACGATGCACATGATAAAGTACATGAGCACAATATACCCGATGTATTCGATGGGATAACATCGCATGAAGAGATCCATATAGTACTAATCCGTGATAACATCGTGACATCATCAAGTAAACTAGTCTATAATAAGTGAATATGTCCAAACAAGTATCAAACGGTCAGAGAATGTACTCGTTTGGTAATACAAGCTGCTGATGAGGAAGTGTAACTGAAATGGAGTGATGTGATCCTATTTAAAATAATCATAAGTCACGACATGGTCTAAAATATCATAAGAAAGGTCTACAATGCAGTTCTACATGATTCTAGGTCCTTCTAAGTCAAAGTCAACTCAGATCAAACCTAGTCAACTCTGGTCAACCCTGGTCAACTATAAGTCAACTAGTCTGTTTACTAATTTTTAGGTCAAACACAAGTTATCGAGTCATTCTAAAATATATGGTAGAAATATTTGGATGTTAATCTAGAGACAACTACCCACAACTCCAGAATCTAATTATCATGATATAAACTCAGAATTTATAACTAAAATATCAGAAAATCAAAATATGAAAAATCAACTCAATAATATATATATCAAAATTACCCGAAACGTAACTCGAGACCCAAATCGCAAAATACACAACTAGAACCCGCGAGACTTTGAAAACACGAAGGTATCGATGTGTGTGACGTACTCAGGTACTCACGGGGTTGAACCCGTATCCGTATCGTGTCCACGGAGTGCGTATCAAAAAACAAAAATATGCGTGTCAGAACGTGTATGTGTGTCACGACCCGCACCCGTTTTTTTTTTTAAAATGGATACAAGACGTGTCCAAGCCAGCCTACGCCGCAGTGTCGGCGGTAGAACGCTGTCACGGCCATGAAGATCAAAATCACAAATAATACTCATTCACAAAATTAATTTAATTTACAATGATCACAAGTTTTACATTTGTATAAAAATATAAACTTGTACAAATAACTGAATGACTACAACTCAACTATCTAGCTAGTCTCTAGGCTTTGTCTGCAAGTATTCCCGTCACTCCCCAAGCTAAATGAATCTGCGGCTAACCTGAAAATGTTGGTTTCCAGTCAGGAATGGAACGAGCACAATTCACTGAATGCAATTTCAAATAAAGAAAATGACTATAAGACAAAGGTTAGGCATTAATCATGAGTTTTAAAAATAACAGTAAAACCGTAAGAAAAATCAATAGTAATAAATAGACCAATATACTTTCCACCGTTAGAAGTACCTTTGACATGTGATCGGTCTGGGGTACTACACCGCACGGTCTACGATATCTACTTGCAGAATTTAAACAATGTCTACGAGATCTACAATGTCTACAATATCTACAATGTCTACGATATCTACAATGTCTACAATATCTACAATGTCTACGATATCTACAATGTCTACAATATCTACAATGTCTACAATATCTACAATGTCTACAATATCTACAATGTCTACAATATCTACAATGTCTACGATATCTACAATGTCTACAATATCTACAATGTCTACGATATCTACAATGTCTACGATATCTACAATATCTACGATATCTACAATGTCTACAATATCTACAATGTCGACAATATCTACAATGTCTACGGTATCTACAATGTCTACGGTCTGATCACACATCCTTGGTACTTCTCATTCCCGACTCAACAATTTATAGTAGAGTATAAAAATCACATAACTAATGACTAATCAATGAAATATAGTAAAAATCAATATCGAAATGCAAACAATAAACTGTACTCGCCTGTGGTCCTGTGCTGGTGAAACCGACGATCCAAATCACTTAATATACCACAATAGTCAAAACCCGTACAACAGTCCCCGGAAGCTGAAATAGACAATACCAATGATCTCAGAATAGTCAAATTAGCTAGGATTGCCTGTCCTTAAGTCCAATTCTGGACACAGGGGCAAAACGGTAATTTCGGACAAAAACGATATCCGCCGTTGGACCCGCTTTGCACCGAAAAGTGTGCCAGAGTCAACGGTCTCTAAAGTCATCAAATTACCTATCTACGGATTCAGTTTTCCGATACGAACCCAACCGTATGTCCATAGTTGGATTCCGGCAGGCCGTGCACAAAATCGCCCGTTGAGTCGGACCGTGGGGCCCACAAAACGACGTCGGATTCAATTGTCTCAGAATTGGACCAAACTTGGCATACAGGACCAGAAAAATGATACGGTCCAGTTGGCTCAAGTTTCGTCTCGATCTGACGAGCGTGCACAAAGTAATTGAAAAATTTACAACGTGCACGATACGGGGAATTTCGACGGATACGCATCAAATTCGTCGCGCACACGCGACCAATTTGAATTCCGTCAAAGCCCACACGACCACGAAGCTGTTACGCAGCTTTCGATACCTTCGGTGCACGACCACGTCGTCCCGATTGGCGTGACGCACGTCGTGTGGAGCGATTTTGTGATTTTGAAAACAGATTTTTCTTCAACTTCGCCCTAATTTTAAACAACAAATAATCAACCAGAATTTATTCTAAAAATAGCATTTCCATCTTGGTTAGGTTGTCTAGAAGTCTGTTCAAGCGATTTTTCAAAACTTGCGATGTTCTGGTCGCAAATCGACCGCAAAACTTGGGTTTCGGGACAGTTTTTATACTCAGGAAATCGAGATTTTTCTCAGTTTTTGGTCTCGGTTTTCGTCGCGTACGAAGCAAAATACTTCAATCTATTTGAACGAGATAAAAGGTGGTTGGGTTAGGTACGCACCATTGAAAACGATTCTGAAAACGATTGAATGATCGCGGAGAACCAGTGAAGCGAAGTCGGCCTTCTCCTCTCAGTTGGCTGTTCTGTTTTCAGCGCCCGTCACGCGCGTGGTGCGCGCGAGCGGCCCTGTGAGGTCAGCCACCGGCCTGGTGCGGCGCACGGCCGTGGGGTAGTTCGCCCGGGGATGAGGGAGGGTGGCGTGGTGTTAGGGTTTGGGAAAAACTCTTCTCGATCTCTTTCGAAGTGTTTGGCTATTAATAGTAATGTAAACTGCTCGGTTTGGCTCTTCTGTGTTCTGTGTTTGGTTACTATGGGCTCGAAAAAGGGACTCTGGGCTGTTTGCTTTAGCTGGGAAGCCCGCTCGGGTCCCTTAGCTGTGAGTTTGGGATTAACTCTCATTTCTCTCATACGTATATATAGATTAAGCTCTTATACGAGTTCTGTTATGGAGGGGGGAGAAAACTAAGGCTTGTTAGCTCGGCTGACACAAGTACAAATATTATGTTATAGTAATCTTACAAGAGCTACTTATATTTATAACTTAAAAATAGTAAATTGTTGGATTTTGGTGCATATAAGGGGCTAGTCCTTAATGGGCTAGGAGAGAAGGCTCAGGCCTGGGATGCTAGCTTCTGAGTAATATATTTCTAAGTATAAGCTTACCTACCCAAAGCAACAATCAGAAAAAAACAATATATACCTAAAAAATCCTAAAGGCTCGGGATTTGCTCAGACCAGCCTGGGCTGAGGTTGGGATTAGGCCGGGCCACTGCTTGGGCTGGGACTGCCTCATCTCCTTATATTCAACTAAATATATTAATATATATATCCTTGTATATATAATTATTATATACCTACATATATGCATACATACATATATACCCATATAATATATATATTTATACATATATACTCGTATTCACCATATTTTATACATTTATGTAATTACACATACACGCATGTATAATATCGTATATTTATATACACGTACACCTACATATATATATATATATATATATATATATATATATATATATATATATATATATATATATATATATATATATATATATAAACATGGTAATATATTCCGTATATATACACCTACTCACATCATTTATATACACCTGTATCTTTTGATAACGAATAAAAATAATGATAAATAATAATAAATAAATTAATATTTAATAATCACAATAATAATATTAATAATATATATCCTCATAATATTAATAATATATATCCTCAATAAAATAATAACGAAATTCAATAAACCAATAATTAATTATTTATACAATCTAAAAATCATCATTTAAATAAAATAAGTAATAATAAAATATTTTTAAAAAAATTTCGGGAAGGGGAGCTACAAATCTACCCACCTTAAAAATAATTTCGTCCTCGAAATTTAAGGTAAGAGTCCATCAGCTATGATAGAAGACGGTTTCCATTTGCTATCAATCTATTCTCATGGTCATTTGAAACTGTAATTTCTTGAGGACTTCTACCCACCTTTGGTCACACTACTCCCTCAAAACACATCTTGCTAAAACATTAATCGTCCAACTAATTGCTAAAGTTCTACCAATAGATACTAGGCATGTGGTAGCTATAATCCTCTCCTATTTAACAAGCAACAAATTTACACAAGTAGCTATGGAATATGAGTAAATTCTAATAAGCATGACCATTCATCACTCTGAAATGGGGAGGACAGGAAGATAAGGAAAAATAATCAGAAGCAAACATGAAGTTTTCAAGAGCGGTAGAGAGTTTCCGACGGTACAGCTAAAAATGTTTACGGACCACTGACATGTTTGCTAGATTGGGCTATTCTAGTCCAGTCACTTGCTAAATCAAAGAACACTTATTTCTTAGAGGCGTTTGCAATCCATGCAATACAGAAATCCTGTTCCTCGCTTTCTAAGGGGTGGTGTATACATAATAGTTATGGGGACCTATTACAAACAGTTTGGTTCTATAGTCCAATTATGGTGGTATGTATGGGTGGGTGTTATTGGGTCTTAATGGGCTTCCTGCTTGGACATCCCTCGTTGGTTGGATGAACCTTGGATCTCAATCTATATGGACTGAACAAGATCCCAAGATAAAACTATGTCTACTAGGTTAGGGTAACCTAGAATAGGGTTCCTTCCAAGTGATTGAGCTAGTTGCCAGTCAGGTTGGTTAGCTAAGTTTCTAAGGTCCAAAATGCGCCTTCGGTGATTTCTGTGTTTAAGTGGCACGAGAAGACACCATTGAGTGGCACACTAGTGACATGTGCACAGTGGGCTCGAGTCGATTACAACCATATATTGGGTTGAAGGTTTCGAGTCGAAGTTGAGTCCCTAATCATAATCGAGAAGTTTACCGGTACCATGGTAAGGGTTATAGTTAGTCCTTTCTACCTGAAAGTCGTACCATAAAAGTAGAGTACAAGGGGACATGTTTGAGTGGGATATGATATACCTAGATGAAGGTGGACTCGTCTAGATCTTGCACATGAAATTTGTCGGAAGGTAACAGCCGGTCTCGTGCTCCGAACATTAATGACACGGCCGGGGACACAAAATGATCTACATGAAAAGTGGGAGTCCATGGGCTCTGATTATCATCCTAATGGAAGTTGTTCTAATCACTCGGTAATCCTGGTATATCCCAAAAATTTTAGGAGCCTTACAGTCTACCCACCTTAGAAATAAGGCATGGGTTTTGGAATAATGAGGTTAGGAGAATGCTACGGTCCGGATATTGTACCTCGACTCTTGTCAATGTAGAATAAGGCACGGCGTAACGGAATATCGTAGGTATAGGTCAAGTCAAGGATTGTTTACCAATAAATGGAAAACGAGTGTGTACTAAGACACATGGTCAATAAAATAGAATGACCCACTCGTCCACCATCTACAAGAGTTATCGACGGGGTAGCCAACTCTAAGGCACATCCTACGAAAAGATTTCTTCAAACTGAGTCGTGAGTTTCTACTTGGGTGAAGCCTGCCCGACTATTGTCCCAAGAGTTCTAGGGGTATGGGCTTAAGGGTTGCTAGTTAAAGCAAGCTTCAAGCAATAATTAGAGACTCACCACCTTTGGTCTCTAAAGAATAGGTAGTCTCTTAGGTAGGCATTTCGACTAAGGGTAAATCCTTAATCATTCTCAAATTCAGATAGCTCGAAAGCCTCAATATTAGTTTGAGGGTCGATGGGGGAACGAGTAACTCAATCATATGACAGGCCGATGGTAGCTACATTCGTGCCTACCATTATCATAGTCATAGAAATACTCTGTACCATCACGAGCTTCCGTCCTTCCAAAGCAGTGAAAAACAAAAACGAATAAAGAGTTCAATAAAGATATCACTGAATACAATTTCGTGATTCAAAGGCGAATGTATAATTCAAGAGGAATTGTCAAGCAGTCGCGGATGAGATCCTAGAGACATCTACATCTCAATCCACGTAGGTTAGTAAGAGAAAGAGCGAACCGAGTGTACTACGGCTGATCAGACCGTAATATATCAATTCTGATTAGACAATATGTTAGTGGACGTCCCCAATAAACATATGTCTTGAATCAAGCTCGATAAAAGAGTAAGCTTGCAAAACTAGGCTGTGATAGCAACATTGGTCAAAATAGTCAATTTACAAGTGCGCGAGAATTTGAAAGGAGTTACAAGTAGTTTGAGTTTTGTGAGAATCAACCTTACCCGGTGTTCTTGCTTATACAGTCTTCCCACTATCTTCTTATTCATAAGACTTGGTCAACCAATGGGTAATGGACTTCTAAATTCCATATTCCAGGTAAACTTATTAGTGTCAGTCAATTACCTCGTCAAAGATCACAAGGACTACGGATTGCTAGGTCGGAAGACATGCTACCCAACTTACAACTTCCACTAATACTGGCTTTGGATCTTATGGGACGTATATGGCGTTGTCCTACCTTCCACAGTATCCTAGCTTGTAATCACGTCTAAAATTATTTCACCGAGGATTATTCCCACCTGTATACTCTGGCTGTGGTAAAACCTTGGTTTCGTGATTCCGATGTGATATGCTATCTGGTAATGTACCTTATATTTACACAAGGGTGACTACGGTCAAAGAGGACCACTAGCTATATTTCTAGCAATATTCCATCTCCTATATTTTCTTAAACTAATTTCAACTCTAGGGGTCATGCCTCGCCAGTGCGCTGCTGGCTGCAGTGAATCCATAATCTCCATAATTCAAATGAATGGCGACAATGCGCTGCTGTCATGCCATTTATGAGTTAACTAATACTCCTTTAACTATTTCAGCAAAAATTCATAGGCTTCTAGGGATTCAAACAAGGTAACCATAAAGCGTAAATATATGTCCTATTAGTCACAACCCTTGGAATTAAAGATTGAACAAGGAGGAACAATCCGAGGACAAAAGGATTTCAAACATTCTAACTATTCCATGTGTATACAAGCCTGTGAGGAAAACTTGAATCGAAACTAACTCGAGTTCGTATGGGGATAACGTAATCAAAATTATATAAAATAATAATTCTTAGGGAAAAATACGAACTAAATGGGCAATTTGGACTAAGATGTGAGGATGATATCTAAAGAGGCAAGCAGAAGGAATTTGAATAATTCATCTGGGTTAGATCATTAATTCTAGGAAGCTCTGCCTCCCGAGTGAATCATCTATCCACTTTGGATCATATCGCCATACCAAGAGGTAATAGTGTACCTATGAAGATCTGACAACTGTCAAAATCGTTAACCCTCATCTACATTGCATGGCCTAGACTACCCATCGGTAAATTTGTATAAAGGGACTCCTAGTCCTAGTCATTCTCTTAAATTAAATTAATTCGTGAATGAGCATTTCCTAGTCGCAGGCTCGCAATAGTACAACTAACTTAAGTACTATCACGAGTTCGCGTGATTTGCGAAGACTGACCTGCATGGGCCACCACAAAAACTTGTCATGACCCGCACCCGTTTTTTTTTTTTAAAACGGATACAAGACGTGTCCAAGCCAGCCTACGCCGCAGTGTCGGCGGTAGAACGCTGTCACGGCCATGAAGATCAAAATCACAAATAATGCTCATTCACAAAATTAATTTAATTTACAATGATCACAAGTTTTACATTTGTATAAAAATATAAACTTGTACAAATAACTGAATGACTACAACTCAACTATCTAGCTAGTCTCTAGGCTTTGTCTGCAAGTATTCCCGTCACTCCCCAAGCTAAATGAATCCGCGGCTAACCTGAAAATGTTGGTTTCCAGTCAGGAATGGAACGAGCACAATTCACTGAATGCAATTTCAAATAAAAAAAATGACTATAAGACAAAGGTTAGGCATTAATCATGAGTTTTGAAAATAACAGTAAAACCGTAAGAAAAATCAATAGTAATAAATAGACCAATATACTTTCCACCGTTAGAAGTACCTTTGACATGTGATCGGTCTGGGGTACTACACCGCACGGTCTACGATATCTACTTGCAGAATTTAAACAATGTCTACGAGATCTACAATGTCTACAATATCTACAATGTCTACGATATCTACAATGTCTACAATATCTACAATGTCTATGATATCTACAATGTCTACAATATCTACAATGTCTACAATATCTACAATGTCTACAATATCTACAATGTCTACAATATCTACAATGTCTACGATATCTACAATGTCTACAATATCTACAATGTCTACAATATCTACAATGTCTATAATATCTACAATATCTACGATATCTACAATGTCTACAATATCTACAATGTCTACAATATCTACAATGTCTACGGTATCTACAATGTCTACGGTCTGATCACACATCCTTGGTACTTCTCATTCCCGACTCAACAATTTATAGTAGAGTATAAAAATCACATAACTAATGACTAATCAATGAAATATAGTAAAGATCAATATTGAAATGCAAACAATAAACTGTACTCGCCTGTGGTCCTGTGCTGGTAAAACCGACGATCCAAATCACTTAATATACCACAATAGTCAAAACCCGTACAACAGTCCCCGGAAGCTGAAATAGACAATACCAATGATCTCAGAATAGTCAAATTAGCTAGGATTGCCTGTCCTTAAGTCCAATTCTGGACACAGGGGCAAAACGGTAATTTCGGGCAAAAACGATGTCCGCCGTTGGACCCGCTTTGCACCGAAAAGTGTGCCAGAGTCAACGGTCTCTAAAGTCATCAAACTACCTGTCTACGGATTCAGTTTTCCGATACGAACCCAACCGTATGTCCATAGTTGGATTCCGGCGGGCCGTGCACAAAATCGCCCGTTGAGTCGGACCGTGGGGTCCACAAAACGACGTCGGATTCAATTGTCTCAGAATTGGACCAAACTTGGCATACAGGACCAGAAAAATGATACGGTCCTGTTGGCTCAAGTTTCGTCTCGATCTGACGAGCGTGCACAAAGTAATTGAGAAATTTACAACGTGCACGATACGGGGAATTTCGACGGATACGCATTAAATTCGTCGCGCACACGTGACCAATTTGAATTCCGTCAAAGCCCACACGACCACGAAGCTGTTACGCAGCTTTCGATACCTTCGGTGCACGACCACGTCGTCCCGATTGGCGTGACGCACGTCGTGTGGAGCAATTTTGTGATTTTGAAAACAGATTTTTCTTCAACTTCTCCCTAATTTTAAACAGCAAATAATCAACCAGAATTTATTCTAAAAATAGCGTTTCCATCTTGGTTAGGTTATCTAGAAGTCTGTTCAAGCGGTTTTTTCAAAACTTGCGATGTTCTGGTCGCAAATCGACCGCAAAACTTGGGTTTCGGGACAGTTTTTATACTCAGGAAATCGAGATTTTTCTCGGTTTTTGGTCTCGGTTTCCGTCGCGTACGAAGCAAAATACTTCAATCTATTTGAACGAGATAAAAGGTGGTTGGGTTAGGTACGCACCATTGAAAACGATTCTGAAAACGATTGAATGATCGCGGAGAACCAGTGAAGCGAAGTCGGCCTTCTCCTCTCAGTTGGCTGTTCTGTTTTCAGCGCCCGTCACGCGCGTGGTGCGCGCGAGCGGCCTTGTGAGGTCAGCCACCGGCCTGGTGCGGCGCACGGCCGTGGGGTAGTTCGCCCGGGGATGAGGGAGGGTGGCGTGGTGTTAGGGTTTGGGAAAAACTCTTCTCGATCTCTTTCGAAGTGTTTGGCTATTAATAGTAATGTAAACTGCTCGGTTTGGCTCTTCTGTGTTCTGTGTTTGGTTACTATGGGCTCGGAAAAGGGACTCTGGGCTGTTTGCTTTAGCTGGGAAGCCCGCTCGGGTCCCTTAGCTGTGAGTTTGGGATTAACTCTCATTTCTCTCATACGTATATATAGATTAAGCTCTTATACGAGTTCTGTTATGGAGGGGGGAGAAAACTAAGGCTTGTTAGCTCGGCTGACACAAGTACAAATATTATGTTATAGTAATCTTACAAGAGCTACTTATATTTATAACTTAAAAATAGTAAATTGTTGGATTTTGGTGCATATAAGGGGCTAGTCCTTAATGGGCTAGGAGAGAAGGCTCAGGCCTGGGATGCTTGCTTCTGAGTAATATATTTCTAAGTACAAGCTTACCTACCCAAAGCAACAATCAGAAAAAAACAATATATACCTAAAAAATCCTAAAGGCTCGGGATTTGCTCAGACCAGCCTGGGCTGAGGTTGGGATTAGGCCGGGCCACTGCTTGGGCTGGGACTGCCTCATCTCCTTATATTCAACTAAATATATTAATATATATATCCTTGTATATATAATTATTATATACCTACATATATGCATACATACATATATACCTATATAATATATATATTTATACATATATACTCGTATTCACCATATTTTATACATTTATGTAATTACACATACACGCATGTATAATATCGTATATTTATATACACGTACACCTACATATATATATATATATATATATATATATATATATATATATATATATATATATATATATATATATATATATATATAAACATGGTAATATATTCCGTATATATATACACCTACTCACATCATTTATATACACCTGTATCTTTTGATAACGAATAAAAATGATGATAAATAATAATAAATAAATTAATATTTAATAATCACAATAATAATATTAATAATATATATCCTCATAATATTAATAATATATATCCTCAATAAAATAATAACGAAATTCAATAAACCAATAATTAATTATTTATACAATCTAAAAATTATCATTTAAATAAAATAAGTAATAACAAAATATTTTTAAAAAAAATTTCGGGAAGGGGAGCTACAATGTGCACGTGTGTTTCGCCCGATTAGACGTAGCACGCAACGCGAGAAGCCTCGTGCTCGTGCACATAGCTAGGTAGAGTCCCGGGCTAGGTCTAGGATATACTGACATGACACCATGTCGTGTCTACAGGACATAGGACACACGGATCCCGCGCGGCCTGTGCGAGCGCACGTGCGTGCCCGTGGGCGCGTGTCAAGCCACGTGGCTCGCAACAAAAGCCATAGTGCTACTCGGGATCGAGTACCTGGGTAGCCTAGGTATAGGGCTTCGTGCTTGTGCTTCTAGAATGGGTTCTCGATGCGTCCTGTTCGCGTACGAAGGCCGTGTCCGCGACAATTTTCAGCTACGTGCACAGTACGGGCTGAACCATGTGCGTCGGATTTCTCCGTGCACGCTTCGCAAAATGTTGTGAAATTTTAGGACCACATGGGCAGAGGTTTCCCCCACGCGTCCATAAAATTTTACGCGAAACGAAGCCCTGTGCATCGAGTTATGACGCACAGACAGCAGGGCATGCATGGGGCCGTGCACGGGCCTCGTGCACGCGTGTCCGTGTCCGATTCGGACACTAATATCGTGTCGAATCAAGATCCGTCTTTACGAAAGTTATTACAAATAATATCAGCAAAAAATTCATGAAAACAGAATAAAAAAATAACAATTTTTAGTTCTAAGTGGCATTTCGTCGAACACGTGTTACAATGGACCGACACGTGTCCGATACGGCTATCAAAAGAAATCACAAACCTACCAAACTTTATGTATAGGGTCTAGGGTACCTATATGATGCATCTACGAAGAAAAAAGGGAATTAACAAATGTTTAGAGAGATTTACCTATTGAGTGTCAAAACTCAATGAAACAAGCCTCCAAACACGTCGATTGCCGATTCCCTCCAGTCAAACGCCTCCGATCCCTCGCTAGCAAGTCTCTAGCAGGTTCCTCTCCTCCCAAAGGTTATAATGTACTTCGTTTGGAAGGATTTGGGTGAGAAACGAGAGAATGGGGCCTTTAGAAGAGAAGGGGAAAACTAGGGTTTGAACTTGTGAAGGCAACTAGGTTTTCTACACAATGAGAGGGGGGCTGCTGTTGTGGCCGGCCAAGCATGGGGGGTATTAGGGTTAGGGTTAGGGTTTGGTCATGGGCTAACACTCCTCAAGTTGGTAAAAAGGCCCATTGACAAAAAGGCTTTATGAAAAAATAGCTTAAAATGAATTAAAAGTTTCCTAAATTGGACAATGGCTCTAAAATGAAATCTAAATGGCCAAAAATAATTCTAATCACATGGTTAGCCTTCTACACAGGGTTAACTAAGGTTATACCACCTTCTAGTACCCGAAACATCAATCAAAGCTACACAACAATCAATTTAATTAATAAATTAATAAAAAATTAAAATAATGCACAATGACTAAAATACCCCTAATTAGAAAAAGTGAGTGTGACAGAGTTTTGGCAAGAAGTTTTTAAGTATGTGTTGAGAAGAGAAAGCTCATGAATATATATAGGCTATGCTGCGCTCTCAATGGACAAGTGAGTAAAAGCAATTAATTTGTCAATTAGGATGGAACATTACAAAACGTTTACAACACATGGTTCATTGAACCTGGACAAAATTTGAATAATAAATGTTACAAAATTAAATGATTTATAACGATCAAAAATTGAAGGTGTAAAAATATTTTTAGGGTCTCAGCCCGAACCCGAAGAGGAAATCAGATCGATATTCGGTGCCCGCAGATGTGGGCACGTACCCACACTAGTTACGCATGTCGAACCGAACTGAGCCGGACGGCAGGGGCGATGCGCGTGTGTGTCCCATGGGGCACCCACACAATAGTTCAATGAAGCAATTGCAAATAAGGGGTTATTGCACAAGAAAGTTTCTTTGCCCAACCGATGTGGGACTATAACTTTCGAGCATGAGCTTTTGTCAAAAAGCTACATACAGCTAACAATCGCCCCCAAAAGGTCAGGTTACAAAGTAATAGAAGGAAAGAAAGATGAAAGAGGAGTAAAAGAAGATCTGGACAGTTGTATACTATGCATAAATTAGATGGACTACAATCTTGAATCTCACGTAATGACTATTGTCTTTCTCTGAAAAAGAGCTTGATGGACTACGCCTTGAATCAGTCTTCTTGAACCAGATTCAGATAATATCACACATAGTACGCTCGAGGTACTTGGGTCTATCGGATGACACGTTTGGCTGGCCATGCGCACTTTTATATATTTATGAGAGTTGTCTAGGATCGCTCTGTCCTATAGTCATGGCCTTCACGACCTCTCATATAGGTAAGTCCTTAGGGGTTGGTGATAGGAATCAACCCTGTATATTATACTTTGACTTATTAAGTGTTAAAACCCACCCTATCAATATCACACAAGAAACACTGTCACCATAGGGATGGGGTATCAATGGACACATGTAAAGCCTCTTGGGCTTTAATTTAAAAGAGAATTTAATCTCAGGATCAGTGTTCAAGAATAGTCACATAGTCCAGCTTGTTCCTACCAATTGAATCGGCTTCTTGGGATCTCCAGTCAGACTCGGTTGGGTTGCCACTACTGGTGACTATGCCATAGGCTTAACCCCATCCCCCTCGATGATTCTAGGATCAATGTCCTAGACAGACCCTTTGTCAAGTGGCCTGCAAGGTTCTTTTCTGACTTTATATAGTCAAGAACCACATGTTTGTCCAATAGGCTCTTTATAGACTTGAAGCGCAGCTGCAGGTGCCTGTTCATCTTAGCATTCACAGAATCATGCTCTAATAGTTCTATAACAGATTTATTATCATAGTTTATAGAAATTACAGGAACATGATGAACAAAAACAGGTATAAGCATAATAAGATTTCTAAGCCACTCGGCTTCTTTACAAGTAGCGTCCAAAGCTATCATTTCAGAGTCCATTGTACTCCTGGCAATGATAGTTTATTTACATGATCCCCAGAAAATTGTAACTCCTGCTAGGGTAAAAACATATTTAGTAATAGATTTGTAGCACCCAGTTTTCCAAATGAGGATAATTTTGAAATTTTGTGTTTATAATTATTTTAATAATGATATTTAATTCATGATATAATTTTTGGTGATATTAAATCATTTTAAAATTATTTAAATCAATAACTTGTGGTTTTGACGTTTTGCTAGTGAAACCCTAGAGACTATTTGACCTAGAGCCTAACCATGTGATTATGATATTTTAATGTCATTTTTGGCCTAAGGATATTTTTGTATTTGACCTCTTTAAATTATTTTGATATTATTTTATTATTTATGATATTGTTTTGGGGTTATTTGAGTCGGGTTCGAATTTCAACTCAATTCGACTTGAAACGGGGACCCGGGGGTAGTTGACTCTAGTGGGACCCACACACTAGTTAGGCATGGCCCACATGATATTAATTTTAGTCCACATGATAGAAATATTTTAGTTAGAGGTTAGACTAATTATTATGGATAAGGTTAGTGTGATTAGAGACTTTAGAATGACTAATTTAGCCCCAACCAATTAGCCCGTTCCTAATACTCATAGAATAGGTTAGTAGGGGCTTTTGGACTTTTTCTAATAGGACAAAACCACCTTTATGGCCAGCCACAATAAGGATAGGGTTGAGCCTCCCATTTATCATTATCCATCTATTTTTCTCTCTCTTGTTCTTCCCCAAATTTCTAGAGAGCAATCCCTAGCAATTTCTCCACCAAATCCTTCTATTTTACCACCAAATCTTCTTCTTTCCTTCTCCATTCTAGCCAAGGAGGAAGCTACCCAAGTTTGGGAGGATTCGGAGCTCGTTCGTGTCTTTTTGGAATCTCTACGTGTCGGTGTCGTTCCGGGAAGGTTTTTCTTCGATTCGATCTACCGGGAGGTATAAATCCCTTCTCCTTTTCATTTTCTCATGCATATAGGTCTATTTTGAACCCATAGGAATGACCCCCATGGTTGTATCTCCATTTGTGTCCATTTTGTGTCCATTTGGAGGTCATAAGAGTGTCATTTGTGTTGTGGATGTGTTCATGTTACATATATAGATTTATATATATATATATTGTAATGAGAGTGTATCTATATTTATATATGTAATAAATGGTTCATGATGATTATATAATCAAGTTTGTGAGTGTGGTTCCTCATATTATTATTGCTATTATTGTTGTGGATAATTAGGATATATATTGTGTATTCTTTTGGCTCAAACTATCTAAATCCGTCATGATTTTTATCCACGTTTTTAATTTCAGCCCTAACTTAGAAATGTCATAACTTCTAGCTCAAAGCTCGGTTTAATCTCCCGTTTTTTTAAAAGAAGCGTATTGAAGTTAGCTTTCCAAAAACATATATTAATAGGCCTAATTCTTTCTGTAACTTTCTAGAGAATTATTTGAGTGTCAGCTGTACGAAAGACAAACGCGTTCTCGGTATTTTTGCGATTTTGGGAGTTTCCGGAAACGAAAATGCGATCTGTTTGAAGTTTCGGAAAGCTAACACATAGATCTATAACATACTTTAATCCTAAATTTTAATTCAAGCTGAGATGGTACAGTATTGATTATTAGTAGGAGTTATTATTCGGCATATGTATTTTGTGCACCCTTGTGTGTAATATAATGTTCTATTTAATTTTAACCCATGTTAATGTATATACATTATGTAATTAAATAGAGAATGTAAGCATGAGTAAATGGTTAAATAAATAATGTATGAGGTGATAATGTAAGCATGTATAAGTATGGCTTGTAATGAATATGTAGGTTCCATAGTATGTAATGTATGGTGCATATAGTGGTGCAAGAGAATAAATGAATGATGAATGAATGCAAGCATGAATGTAATGTAATAATAGATGTAATGTATGTAATATACAAGTTAATGAGATGTAATGTTCTATGTTAACATAAATCCTATATTACCTCATGTATCCCCTTACACTATGTTGACACTACCACACTTGACACATTGTTCACTTACACTTTGACACTCTTTGATATGTATACACTATGTATGCCCATTTAACCCTCACTTGTCCCTTTGCTATGTTCACATACACACACATAGCCTCTTAAATAAGTATTTATGAATATAGTTAACTTAGCTATGTATGTATATTATATATATGTTAGCATATTGTGTTGTAATATATAAGTTTATATAACCATTTGAAATGCCATGATTATAGACCTAATGTTGAATACCAATATATGCATGTGTATATATGTGTAGACATATATAGTTTAAAGTAATAGATTACCTAGTGTATATCCAATATGAATTCTTGCCTATTTGAGTATTGAATAATTGCATGCTATATAGGGTTGGGTGTATCTTGGCTTGTATAGCCTTGTATTGATGTGTGCTTGCTAGGATAAGTCTTGGTTAGGCCTAGTAAGACTTGCTGGGTTAGGACATGACCTAGTTTGACCTAGTTTGACTAGTGCAGTTGACCATAGTTGACCAAGGGTTGACTTTGGCCTAGTTTGACCTAGATTCATGTAGAATGCATTGTAGTGCTTTATATTACCCTTCTGGACATGTTGTGACATGTGCTGTTCTAATTAGGAGCCAGACACCTCTCCTCGGACAGTATCTTTACCTTGGACACTCAGGCTATCAGGCGAGTACATTCTCTGACCGTTTCATACTTGTATGGATTTACATTCTTGTTCTAGATTACTGTACTTGATGCTGACACGATTTATTATCACGGATTGGTACTATATGGATCTTCTTCTGAGATGTTATCTCCTTGTATTCACTAAGTACATATTGTGATGTGCGTTTCACTTACATTTTGTATTTATTGAATACCCTTATCATTGTACACTCATTGTGCATATTGTACTCTCAGTATCACATTGAGCCATTGTACAAGCTATTGTACAAGCTATTGTATAAGTCATTGTACAAGCCATTGTACAAGCCATTGTACAAGTCATTGTATAAGGTAACGTAACTGAATTGGATCCTTGTGTATTGATTGGGGAGGGGGAGTAGAAATGGTTATGTGATCAATCGTATTGTATAAGAAATTGTATATGTCCATTGTACACCCACGTACAAAGGAGTCCCATTTTATTGTATAACCTAACCCGTTTACATAACCATATTGTGCTCTAAATCACATGTTCCTTACAGTCTTACTTATCATATTTAGATATTTCCTGTTATCAAATCTCTACTATTTTTTATATATCTTCTTCTTTCTGCGTTTCATGTACTTTACTCTATTGCATGCTTTATATTTCCTAACTCGTTATGAACTGCGTAAGATGTTTTGTGCTCGCTCCAGTCCTGACTGGACCTGTTGATAAATTTTACAGATAGCCTGGAGGTTGCCTTCTAGCCTAGAGGAGACAGTAGAGGTTGCATAGATAGCTAGGGTTTTTGCTTATAGTTTATTTTCAGTCATCTTGAGTTGTATTTTTGGATTACTGTATTTGGGTTTTGAGATGTATTCTGAGTTTGTATCTTAGACACTTAGACTTCTATCTATGGTATCTCTTTTCGATTTCATGTTTTATCTATCTTCCTTTATGCTCTACCTTAGATGTGATTGAGTTTACATTATGCTATGTCACCCCCATTCGGGGAGTATAAACTGTTTAGTCTTATACTGTTAGATGTATTGAGACCTAGGACAGCGTTCTACCACCGACACTGCGGCGTAGGCTGGGCGTTGTTACGTTCTCGTGCCCTAACTCTAGGGTGCGGGTCGTGACATATTTTTAGTGGTGGCCCATGCAGGTCGAGTTTATGTAGTGGTATTCGAACTTGAGTACCACTACAGCCTGCAGTAGGATTAGGATATATTTTTGAAGGTACTCAATCACAGTTAGGATCCCTTGAGAGATTCCTGGGACGACCCTTGAGAATCTTATTTTAACTTCGATTTGAAAACTCTTCTTCCCTTAATTTAATTATCTTTACTTTCTGTTGTTAAACTTGATTTTTATAGATTATTGTTGAATTCGAGTTGTATTTATTGATTTTGATGGATGATTGTCGAATTTGAATTTTGATGATAGCAATTGCATCCGAGTTTGTATTTTGATGGATTTTTGTTCATTTTTGAATTTTGGTGTTCGTTGATAAATTAATTTGATTTTTGGGTATTCATTGTTGATTTAATTTAATTTTTGGCAAGATAAAATTATATGGGCTAGGTCATCTATGTTATGGAATCTAGTATTCTATAGTCGCATTAGCCAGCATGGTGAGGACATATAGTCTGACTCTGGATATATTTCTCGGGTGTGGGAATTTAAGGTTTTTGCAGCCAAGCTAGCGGCACCGCAAAAATGTTAAATACCATGATTCTAGAGATATGTGCATAAGTCAAGGGCTCTGTGATTATCGTAGCCTTGCTTACTAGTATGACGAGGATTTAGAGTACCATGATTGTGGATAGACGCATATGATTATCAGATTGTACCTTAAATATTTTCGAACATGTTTTCTCTACTTTGTTTCAGTCCTTCAAAAAAAAAGGGAATTATTAATTGTTTTTTTTTTGTTTTCCTTCTCATTATTTAGCTTAGGAGTAACTTTAGCTATTTTATAAACCTTTGTGTAACTTCTTCTATGAATTTCTTCTTAATAGAATGAATCGATGATTTTGCTAGACTTTACCTTGGATTTGTTATTTTAACTCTGGATTTCAAAATGGTTCCTTCTTTTAAACAGATAAGCAAAATAGATTTTATCGTTATTCCCTTCTTGCTATTATTCTTGTATTAAATAATAATAAATCGTCTTGATTACACCAATCACCTGTTTTGCAATATTGGTATGAATCTAATGTTGGTCTTGGTATAGAATCTGATTTTTATATTGGGACATGAGAATATATATATGAATACATATAGCAGACACTTTGCTTAACACGTATGCATGCTACACTTGATTTTCCACCTACCTGTATACATATTAATATGTTGTTGATGTTAAATTTTCAAAATCCTAATATTTCTGATTCTCTGCTTTTCCTAGCTTAACCCGTAATTTAAATATAAAATTTTATGATAATAGTTTTATTTATACCACTGCACATGTATGTTATACATAGGGTGTCAATTCAAAAAAAAAATTTTGGTTGAGTTTTGTGTTAAATTTGAAAAATCTGAGATTGTGTGCATATTAACCCTTAATACTGAATTCCAAATGTTTAGTTTAAATTTCTGTTTTATTTTCTTTAAAATAATATTTAAAGCTGTGTACATTATTGTATGTAGGGATATAATGTTAGGTTTCATATTCTTACATGTTAGTTTGTGATAAACATTGAGTTGGTTTTAATGTTCAAATTTCTCCAAAATCTTGAAAACTAGTTACATGTTAACATTTTTACATTGATTTCCATGTTTAGTTAAATTTCAGATTTAACATGTAATATCGAACTGTATGCGTAGATAAATATATTGGTAATATGTTAGGATTTCATTTCTATCATGTTATGATGTATTGGGAGCATTGAGATTAGTCGTGATGTTTCAACCCCTAAATTTTGAAATTGTATTATGTTAATATTGTACTGGTTTAAATGTTAGCTTGTTTTTAGATTTTATATGTAAACGTTGAACTAAAACTGGGTTTAACCTTTCAATACTAAGTTATAACCCTGTACAAGGACACACACACACTCTAACATAGTATATACTGTCTTTTAACCAAACCCTTCCCCTCTATGTTATGATTGTATATCTAGATAGATATATATAGAGCTTATGCATACATGTTATAATATATATAAATACATAACTAAGTCTCAACCTTTTTATATATATATATTTAGCTATACATGTTATGATTAAATAAGTTGCGTATTGTAGATTGTTTAACCAATATGCCATGATTAGTGTAACTTGATAGCCGTTGAATTGAAACACAATCCTCATATACACTTTCATGTATATTCACGTACACCCATGCCTACTATCTAACCATATGAACATGTCCCCATACACATAATGCTAGCTTTTTCCTCTCTAACGCTCTCTATATATATATATATATTGTGATTGGATTTCAATGTAATCGACTTTCGTTAATTAAACTTGTGATTTTTATTTTCTTGGGATAGTACCCCTTTTAGATGATTGGCGGTTACCTTTCTTTATTTTTTTTGATGAGTACCAGTTTTCACATAGGATGGTAGACTGTCTTACAGTTTTGATGATTTGATATTTCTGTATCTTTTTTCGTTTAGCACCCTGGATTGCTTGTGTGTTTTGATACCCTATAACCGATTTGATTAGCATGACTAGTATACCTAGATGAGACTTCACTGTCACCGTATGCCATGACCCTGTATGCCGTCCTTTTGATGGTATGATTTGTTTAAGTTCTGGGACTTTGATTGTGGGGGTTTGACCTAGAGGGAGTATGGACCTTTTAATTTCGAGGACGAAATTTTTCTAAGGTGGGTAGAGTTGTAGCACCCAGTTTTCCAAATGAGAATAATTTTGAAATTTCGTGTTTATAATTATTTTAATAATGATATTTAATTCATGATATGATTTTTGGTGATATTAAATTATTTTAAAATTATTTAAATCAATGACTTGTGGTTTTGACGTTTTGCTAGTGAAACCCTAGAGACTATTTGACCTAAAGCCTAACCATGTGATTATGATATTTTAATGTCATTTTTGGCCTAAGGATATTTTTGTATTTGACCTCTTTGAATTATTTTGATATTATTTTATTATTTATGATATTGTTTTGGGGTTATTTGAGTCGGGTTCGAATTTTAACTCAATCCGACTTGAAACGGGGACCCGGGGGTAGTTGACTCTAGTGGGACCCACACACTAGTTAGGCATGGCCCACATGATATTAATTTTAGTCCACATGATAGAAATATTTTAGTTAGAGATTAGACTAATTATTATGGATAAGGTTAGTGTGATTAGAGACTTTAGAATGACTAATTTAGCCCCAACCAATTAGCCCTTTCCTAATACTCATAGAATAGGTTAGTAAGGGATTTTGGACTTTTCCTAATAGAACAAAACCACCTTTATGGCCAGCCACAATAAGGATAGGGCCTGAGCCTCCCATTTGTCATTATCCATCTATTTTTCTCTCTCTTGTTCTTCCCCAAATTTCTAGAGAGCAATCCCTAGCAAATTTTCCACCAAATCCTTCCATTTCACCACCAAATCTTCTTCTTTCCTTCTCCATTCTAGCCAAGGAGGAAGCTACCCAAGTTTGGGAGGATTCGGAGCTCGTTCGTGTCCTTTTGGAATCTCTACGTGTCGGTGTCGCTCCGGGAAGGTTTTTCTTCGATTCGATTTACCGGGAGGTATAAATCCCTTCTCCTTTTCATTTCCTCATGCATATAGGTCTATTTTGAACCCATAGGAATGATCTCCATGGTTGTATCTCCATTTGTGTCCATTTGGAGGTCATAGGAGTGTCCTTTGTGTTGTGGATGTGCTCATGTTACATATATAGATTTATATATATATATATATATATATTGTAATGAGAGTGTATCTATATTTATATATGTAATAAATGGTTCATGATGATTATATAATCAAGTTTGTGAGTGTGGTTCCTCATATTATTATTGCTATTATTGTTGTGGATAATTAGGATATATATTGTGTATTCTTTTGGCTCAAACTATCTAAATCCGTCATAATTTTTATCCACGTTTTTAATTTCAGCCCTAACTTAGAAATGTCATAACTTCTAGCTTAAAGCTCGGTTTAATCTCCTGTTTTTTTTAAAAGAAGCGTATTGAAGTTAGATTTCCAAAAACATATATTAATAGGCCTAATTCTTTCTATAACGTTTTGGAGAATTATTTGAGTGTCAGCTGTACGAAAGACAAATGCGTTCTCGGTGTTTTTGCGATTCCGGGAGTTTTCGGAAATGAAAATACGATCCGTTTGAAGTTTCGAAAAGCTAACACATAGATCTATAACATACTTTAATCCTAAATTTTAATTCAAGCTGAGATGGTACAGTATTGATTATTAGTAGGAGTTATTATTCGGCATATGTATTTTGTGCACCCTTGTGTGTAATATAATATTCTATTTAATTTTAACTCATGTTAATGTATATACATTATATAATTAAATAGAGAATGCAAGCATGAGTAAATGGTTAAATAAATGATGTATGAAGTGATAATGTAAGCATGTATAAGTATGGCTTGTAATAAATATGTAGGTTCCATAGTATGTAATGTATGGTGCATATAGTGGTGCAAGAGAATAAATGAATGATGAATGAATGCAAGCATGAATGTAATGTAATAATAGATGTAATGTATGCAATATACAAGTTAATGAGATGTAATGTTCTATGTTAACACAAATCCTATATTACCTCATGTACCCCCTTACACTATGTTGACACTATCACACTTGACACATTGTTCACTTACACTTTGACACTCTTTGATATGTATACACTATGTATGCCCATTTAACCCTCTCTTGCCCCTTTGCCATGTTCACATACACACACATAGCCTCTTAAATAAGTATTTATGAATATAGTTAACTTAGCTATGTATGTATATTATATATATGTTAGCATATTGTGTTGTAATATATAAGTTTATATAACCATTTGAAATGCCATGATTATAGACCTAATGTTGAATACCAATATATGTATATATGTGTAGACATATATAGTTTAAAGTAATAGATTACCTAGTGTATATCCAATGTGAATTCTTGCCTATTTGAGTATTGAATAATTGCATGCTATATAGGGTTGGGTGTATGTTGGCTTGTATAGCCTTGTATTGATATGTGCTTGCTAGGATAAGTCTTGGTTAGGCCTAGTAAGACTTGCTGGGTTAGGACATGACCTAGTTTGACCTAGTTTGACTAGTGCAGTTGACCAGAGTTGACCAAGGGTTGACTTTGGCCTAGTTTGACCTAGATTCATGTAGAATGCATTGTAGTGCTTTATATTATCCTTCTGGACATGTTGTGACCTGTACTGTTCTAATTAGGAGCCAGATACCTCTCCTCGGACAGTATCTTTACCTTGGACACTCAGGCTATCAGGCGAGTACATTCTCTGACCGTTTTATACTTGTATGGATTTACATTCTTGCTCTAGATTACTGTACTTGATGCTGACACGATTCATTATCACGGATTGGTACTATATGGATCTTCTTCTGAGATGTTATCTCCTTGTATTCACTAAGTACATATTGTGATATGCATTTCACTTACATGTTGTATTTATTGAATACCCTTATCATTGTACACTCATTGTGCATATTGTACTCTCAGTATCACATTGAGCCATTGTACAAGCTATTGTACAAGCCATTGTACAAGTCATTGTACAAGCCATTGTACAAGCCATTGTACAAGTCATTGTATAAGGTAACGTAACTGAATTGGATCCTTGTGTATTGATTGGGGAGGGGGAGTAGAAATGGTTATGTGATCAATCGTATTGTATAAGAAATTGTATATGTCCATTGTACACCCACGTACAAAGGAGTCCCATTTTATTGTATAACCTAACCCGTTTACATAACCATATTGTGCTCTAAATCACATATTCCTTACAGTCTTACTTATCATATTTAGATATTTCCTGTTATCAAATCTATACTGTTTTTTATATATCTTCTTCTTTCAGCGTTTCATGTACTTTACTCTATTGCATGCTTTATATTTTCTAACTCGTTATGAACTGTGTGAGATATTTTGTGCTCGCTCCAGTCCTGACTGAACCTGTTGATAAATTTTACAGATAGCCTGGAGGTTGCCTACTAGCCTAGAGGAGACAGTAGAGGTTGCATAGATAGCTAGGATTTTTTCTTATAGTTTATTTTTAGTCATCTTGAGTTGTATTTATGGATTACTGTATTTGGGTTTTGAGATGTATTCTGAGTTTGTATCTTAGACACTTAGACTTCTATCTGTTGTATCTCTTTTCGATTTCATGTTTTATCTATCTTCCTTTATGCTCTACCTTAGATATGATTGAGTTTACATTATGCTATGTCACCCCCATTCGGGGAGTATAAACTGTTTAGTCTTATACTGTTAGATGCATTGAGACCTAGGACAGCGTTCTACCGCCGACACTGTGGCGTAGGCTGGGCGTTGTTACGTTCTCGTACCCTAACTCTAGGGTGCGGGTCGTGACAAGATTTCACATCATGTGAATCGTTACACAATTTGTATCTGAGTAACCTTTTATAATATCAAGGAGTCTAGTATAATGAAGTTTATAATCTAGAGTACCCTTAAGATATCGAAATACTCTGTATAATGCAGTCCAATGAGATTGATTTGGGTTGCTAGTATATCTACTTAGTCTCCCAATAGCAAATGCAATATCGGGTGTCACGACCCGTACCCTAGAGTAAGGGCATGAGAAGTGGTTACGTCCAGCCTACACCGCAGTGTCGGCGGTAGAACGCTGTCCTAGGTCAATCATCTAATAATATATAAGGTACCTGTACAGTATATACACTCCGAATGGAGGTGACATAGCAGAATACAGTCTCAATCACATCTAAGGCAGAATGATAAGATTGATAGATAAATATGAAACGAAATAAAATCCACAGAGATACAACCAGATAGAAGTCTAAGTGTCTATGATAACACAAATCTAGAATATCCCAAATATCAAATACAGTAATCCTGAATGTAAATATAATGAAAAGACATCCTAGTCTAAAGGAGTGTCATCCACTGCTAAGGGTTCTGCTGTTAGTCCAGGTCACAATTGTCCTCTAGGGTAGTCCCATAATAGGTGGGACAACACACCTCGTCCTCATCCTCTGTAATATTTCAACAGGTCCAGTCAGGACATGAGCGAGCACAATACATCTCAATAAATCATAACAGGATAGAAAATATAATTATGCTAAAGAGTAAGATACATGAAACTGAAGAACAACATAATTTAAAAGAGAGACTGTAAGTAAATATCTATAATATATAAGAGAGCTAAATAGTACTAGTGATTCAGAGTACAAGATGAACAGCTGGAGGGTGATTCATGACTATACTAAAGAGGTGATTCATGACTATTCTACTTTGTAATTATTTACATGCTCAGTTTCTACTTCCCCATCCCCAATCAATATACAAGGATCCAGTCATGTTACGTTAAGATTCATGACTATACTACTTTGCCCATAAAGGGTGATTCAAGAGTGATTCATGAATAGATTCGTGAAGGCTTTATGATTCATGAGAGTACAGAAATCACAAGCTGATACACGAAGATTCATGATAATAGAAGCATGAGATACATGATGTAAGTGAAACACACGAGACAAGAGTATCTGATGCTCCCGAGGGGGATAACATCTCATGAAGGGATCCATATAGTACTAATTTGTAATACCAACGTGTCAGCATCAAGTAAAGTAATCTAAAGCAGGAAATATAATCCTAAATAAGATATGAAATGATCAGAGAATGTACTCGCCTGGTATCCTGAATATCTGAAGAGAATATACTATCCGAGGAGTGGTGTCTGTCTCCTATAGAACAGTACAAGTCACTACATGTCTAAAATAATAAAATAAACTGCTATAATGCATCTACATGATGTTTGTGGTCAATCTAGGCTAAAGTCAACCCTTGGCCAACTCTAGTCAAACTACTCTGGTCAAACTAGGTCAACTAGGTCAAACCTAGTCCAACAAGTCTTACTAAGCCTAACCAAGACTATCCTAGCAAGCACACACCATACACAAGTCACACTAGTCTAACAATACACTAAACTCAAGTGTACACACTCCACATGCCATAGGCTATACTACCTTGGCCATAAGCCATATTCACATATTAGGTAATACACCCATTTCTACCATATATCCATACACATACTATTTATATAGGCAAAAGCAATATCTATATTACATTACATATATCACATTAGTTATAGATATTATACATATACATGCAGAATGATAGGGGAAATCATGCTTATGTGTGTGTGTGGGTACATAGAATCAATGTTAGCAGACAGTGTGTAAAGTGCACTTGTGTATCCATTTCCAGTTTTTATATTCCACAGTGAAGTGTATGAGTGATCATGAACTTGTTCTCAGAAAAGTGTGTTTTTATAGATGAGTGTACATGACAGTTAAGTCTAGATGACAGTGTATAGGGCGTCTTAGGTTCAGATTTTGTGTATGTGTGTGTAAATAGGATACATGTGACGGAAATGTATGAGTGTGTGAGGGTGCAGTGAGGATAGGTTACAGTCTTCAGTTTAGGTAGTATGTGTGTGTACATAATGTGTGTCAATGTGTCTTAGTGAAACAGAAAAATAGTGTGTATGTGAAAGGGTGTGTAATGTGACTACATTATAGGAATAGTGTCTCAGGAAGACAGTAATCATAGGGACCAAAACAACATGGCAGTTTGATTAGATAGGAATGTGTGAGTGTAACATATGAGCCACTGTTAGAAAATAGTGTGTGTGTTAACATGGCAGTAGGTTAGTGCTTCCAGAAAATTCAATGTGTGTGAGGAATCAAACAAAATGACAGTTCATATATTCAGTCCTAGCAGTTAGCATATCCAAAACCAATTCGAAAACTCAAATCCAACACCAAATCACAAACCAACATGATCATCATCTATTACATATGTAGGTGAACTAAACTTAATCATTTAACATCATTAAATCAGTTAAATATGTAATTAAAACCCAAAAAATCAATTCAGTGAAGTGTGTATCAGGAAAATAGGGGAAAATGCAAGTTCGAAAGCTAAATCAACCAATAACACACAATTAGGGTTGGTAAACCTTACCCCACATGTGCACATGTCTCACACAGTGTCTGTGTCCAACCAAGTGGACACATTCGTGTCCAAGACACTAAAACACACACAGACACGAAACTGTGTACAGACAGTGTAGTACACGCGTGCACATCACTCGTGGACACGACATGACACGAATTAGGACACATGCTCGTGTCTAGTGGTTCGCCTAGGATAGGGCTAAGGATCCACCATCCTGAATCATGTCCAAACTATGTCTAGGTGGGACACGACACCAGTGTCAAAGCCATTGGGGCCGACTGTGCAGTGTCAGTAAAAATCCGTGCAGCTTAGATTTCTCACAGTCCACTAATTAAAATCTCATAAAATTTTAGGGGCTTCCTGTCAGTCATCTAGTGTCACTACACAACAATTTTCGTGTCATGAAGTGCTGTGTCCAGTGAGATATTAGACACGGGTAGCAGGACACTTAGCCGAGCCCCGTGCAGCGTGTCCAACACCAAAAACAGACACGAAAATGACACAAACACATTTTAGTCTTCACAAAAATTAAAGTATACATATAGATCTATGCATCCATGTAATTAGTTCTACAGAAATCAAAAATAAAATCCTAAGAGGCATTTAATCAAACACCTTCCTATACACCATGATACGTGTCCGATACAGACACCAAATGGACACAAAATTAGCCCAAACTTTAGGGACAGCTAGGGGACACCTAGATCTAGCCCTAAATGGAAAGAAAATAGAATATTGGAGCAATTTGTAGAGTTTTACCTATAGGTGTAAATAGCAAGAAAAAGCTTCAAATGGGGGGGTTCCTCCTTGCTAGCTAAATGCTCCCAAATTACACAAAAACTGAAATTGCTCCCCAAAATCAGCAAGTAGAGATTTATTAGAATCATATGCAAAAGATTTGGGTCAAAAAGGATTAAAAATGGATTTACTATGAATTTAGGAAGTGAGGATTTACCTTTCCTTTTAAAAACTAGGTTGAGCACAAAAGAGGCAAGAACAAGTGGAAGAGGCATTAAATAGGGGTGGGAAACCCTAGGGGTGGCCGGCCATGGTAGGCTTAGCTAGGGTTTGGGCTTAAGTTATGGGCCTATGGCTTAATTACATAAGTCATGAAATTAATTCTAAGTCATAAGTCATGCAACAAATCGCTAGTCCTCCTATTCAAACCTTGATTTCTAAATGACTAACCTAGGTTGGCTTAAGTTAGACTAGGGTCTCACCATGCTAACCTAGTCACCATAGTTAGGGTCAATACCTAGGCTAGTCTACAAAGTCTCAATAAGTCAAAGGTCAAAACTAGAGATCACCAATTCAATAAATTATAAAAAAATTCACAAATTACCAAATGACCAAAATACCCTCAATCTAAAATGTGGTAATGACAAATCTACCCTCCTTAAAAGAATTTCATCCTCGAAATTAAAAGGCAAACTAACTAATGAGAAGGATAGATAATCATACCTTAAGGTCCAAAAAGATAAGGGTATCGCTCGCGTATCTCATCCTTCCGCTCCCAGGTAGACTCTCCTGGAAAATGATGCCTCCATGCGATGCAAACCAAGGGTATCACCTGGTTTCTCAGTACCTTCTCTCGGCGATCCAGAATCTCTACTGGCTGCTCTGGATAACTGAGAGTAGGTCACACCTCAATCTCCGAATGATCAAGTACATGGCTAGAGTCAGCCATGTACCGTCTCAACTGTGATACGTGAAATACGTTGTGGACACCCACTAGTGTAAGTGGCAAGTCTAGCCCGTATGCCACGTCACCGACTCTTCCGCTGATCATGAAAGGTCCGATGAAGCGCGTGCTAAGCATCCCACCTCCACCAAAACGTATGGTACCACGAGTCGGAGATATCCACAGAAAAACCATGTCTCCGACCTAAACACAAACAAGGTCTCAAGTTACTAAATAATCAAACATTATCAAACAAACAAAATAAACAACCTACTTCTAATCCTATCTCTAATCTGTACCTCAAACTCCAAAGGCCTCTGGTGGCTATCGACCCAGTGTCGATGTCTGTCGTGCGCCACTTGAAGTCTGTCCCTGATGAGCTTCACCTTCTCGGCTGCGTCAACAACCATCTCAGGTTCCAATAAAGCTCGCTCACCAACATCATCCCAAGATAAGGGTGTACGACACCTCCGCCCGTACAGAGCCTCGAAAGGTGACATCTCAATGCTGGCCTGATAACTGTTGTTGTAAGCAAACTCTACCAAATATATGTGATCCTCCAAGGAACCTCCAAAATCTAAGACGCACGTCCGCAGCATGTCCTCAAGCGTCTGAATAGTCCTCTCTGACTGTCCGTCTGTCTGGGAGTGGTATGCAGTACTAATCTTGAGCTGAGTGCCCAAACTAGTCTGCAGACTCCTCCAGAAAAGGGAAGTAAAGCGACTATTCCGATCTGAGACAATGCTGACCGAAAATCCGTAAATCATGACAATCTGTCGCATGTACATCTCTACAAGCCTCTCTGTAGATGTACCCACCTTGAATGGCAAAAAGTGGGCGATTTGGTCAACCTGCCAACGATGACCCAAATCGCGTCTTTTCCTCCTGGTGTACGCGGCAACCCAGATACAAAATCCATCGTGATATGTTCCACTTCCACTCTGGAATGGGCAATGTCACGCCCCGATCCCGGAGGATCGAAAACTAGCCACTGGACGTGATGCCGTACAAGTCTAGATTGCACTTGTACAAGGCAAAACCATTACAGTTCCTGGTATTTCTCAGAAAACATTGATAACGCAGCAAAACCAAGCAGATAATTTGAAGTTACACAAGATATGAAAAAATGTATCTCTTTATTGATAATCATAATGGATTACAAGATTTACAGCAGAATACAGAGTTTACAACTGATTACAAGACTCTTGAATAACCAACTTAATGTATACACTTGCCCTTTAGGCTACAATGAATATACTGGCTTCTTTACAATGAACTTGCCAATATGGCTACAATCTCACTGGTACAACTAAGTTCCACTGTTCCATACATTATGTCCCGTATAGCAGAAGACATCGTCTTGAAAGAAGAGCTTCTGCACACCCATCCGATTCATCGATGCCAAGCACTGATTTACAGGATTTCTCCCAAGCAAACACCTGTAATATTGCCCACAATGTGGGTCAATACATCATCAATGTACTGGCGAGCGGTGCTGGCCTAACTCACCTAAGAAGACAACACTAAGTAATCATGTTATAGAACATTATTAACAGTGGTCTTTCTCGTTGCCTTAGGGTCAATTTCATGTTATAGCCGACAAGAAGTAAAGCATGCAAATCTCATAGCCAACATAATTTAAAGCATACTGTTATCATCCTTTGGTGATTCTTACCCACGGTCGTGTAGCCATCCCTTTACATTTATAATACTTACTCTGTCTGCATAAGACATTGTTAGGAACAATATCATAATTCGATATAAATATCACCGTTCAGGTGATTCTTACCAACAGCCGACATCCTTCCCTGTATTTGAGTAATAACTTAATCTTCCTGCATAAGACATCATTAGCACTTGACCTATCTATATGAAGGTCACTGGCGACACGCCATCTTGGACCGACTTACAGGTATACAACGCCCTCGCCAGTGCATGTAGCTAGCCCCACTGCAAGTCCTGTATACCGTGCTACTACTTTAGCACTGCTACTACTTCAGCATTGGTTTCCCCCAGGTCGAACCGGGTTCCAAGGCCCAGGAATACCGTTCGAGAAACCACCTTGTCGACAAGTTGTCCATGACCATGCAACTATATACAACTTATCTAATAAGAAAACATATAATGCATGATAAGGAAAACTAAGTAATTCAGCCACCATTCTCATTCATATTGCCATCTTGCCTTGAGCCAATGCTCATATTATCATCTACCCAATCCAGGGTCTTGGCGTAATCAACATTCTACATCGGCGACAGGATAATAGAATGTTGTTATCCAATCCCTTTGCCACATCTTTGATACTATACATCTTTCCAACCAAACTCAATGTACTCACCGCCCAATTCCTGGGACTTAGCATCTGTTTAGCATTCATTCATTCGAATGCAATTCAAGCATACTCACTATCCAGTTCTTGGGTCTTAACATCTGTTTCACCATCTATTCATCGAGACAAAGCTCGATATACTCACCGCCCAAGTATTTGGGACTTTGCCTTCATCTGTCATGTAATTCATCGTAACATCGTACAAGCATACAATTCATTTAGCCACAACAGTTTACGTTCAGGTGATTATTATCTTTCCAAATTCCATGCAAGGTATTATTGAGCAACTCAACAAGAAACATAGCATACTATCCTTATTTTAAGCGTGAAGCTAAAGGATCTTTGAAGGGTTCAACACTACTCACATTCATAGGACGATTTTCGCCACGATCGCATAGCCTTCCAAGCGATCCTTCGCATAATCCCAAGTCCAACAAGGCTTCATCGAACCAACCATCCATCATAAGGCATCTTGCGGGTCGGGGCACTACGATATATACCACCTAGAAAAAGTTTCGTCCTCGAAACTTAAAACAAATCTCATCCCCAAAACTTCAACCAACTTTTCATGAAACTTCTCAACAATCAACTTACACCATTTAATATCTCTCCGCAATCTCTCGATTGATTTCAAGTAATGTATCATCTCGATACAGCATCTCAATTGATTCAAAATAGTTTACCATCTTTGATTTTTCCTCCGACACTCGTGCAAATCCTTAGCACATGATAATCCTCCCCGCGGCTTCGTTTGAATTCAGCATACCACTTAGTTGGAATCATACACATATTTTAGACATCCCCGAAATACATGCACTTTCGTCAAGTTCAGTGATAGAGAAAGCGAACGAGCTACGGTATAACTTCCTTTCCCGAACATCAGTAATTTCTCTTTGAGCATCTCGTATAATCCCACTTGTTTATTCAATATTCCAACCAACTAATAAGATAATAGATATTGCCAATCCCAACTCGATAGATATTCCAAAATCGATCCCAACGTTTTCCAAAGTATTCAGATTTAGATGTATCAAGTATTCCTTTCAAGTTCATTGTCATCTATGCCACCAAAGTTGATAAATCCTATCGTCACATTTCATTTCGATATCCCGATTCTCATCGGTCAAATCTTGTACTCATTATCGTTCGCATCTATACACTTTGTTTGCAACTTGTAAATTTTTTGATCATAATCCATCTTCCAACTCTTACCATCCTTCAAATTGTACCACCATTCCACTCTAGTAACATTTCTCGCTGTACTCCAATATTTTCTCGTATTGATCAAGCCAACATATTATCCTCTCGCATAAGCAACTCTTATATCCAACAACATTAATCCCGAGGGTCATTCCTATTCACATTCTCTCTTACCGATCTCGGCTACATGCACTATTCAATTCTGTCATAACATTTATCCTCAATTATGATCCGATCAATAAAATTATTCCAACTGTCTCAAAGCACTACCATCAATTTTATGCAGCTTAATATTAATCAACCAAATCCAACCAGTTCCAACAATTTCCAACATTCCAATAAAGGCAACTCAATTTCCGACGTTCCAATAAGGCAACCAAATTTTTGAAACCAACATGATCCGTCATCCCATCCAATATTATAACATCAAATTTTCCAATATCCATTCCATTCCGAAGCCTACCTTCCAACATATCTTACTCATTCCGACTATACATACGCAACATCAATAGGGACATCCTATGGTTTTTCAACAGTCAACTTAGCATTCAGTCAAGTCTCTATGGTCAGCTAATCTAAGCTAAACCAAACATTCAGCTAGCTCATATGAGATGAGTAGCTATCAGGGACATACTTATCTCTTATCTTAGAGACAACCAATTCTCGTCATAGGGCAACTCTATGGTCTGACCAACTTAGGGACATGGGACACCACCCCAATCTTATGAACTTATTCCCAATACGGACAACTGAAGAACATAGCCAACCCATCTGAAACTTAAGCAACCAACCGACATTCTAGGCAACCAACCGACATTCTAAGCAACCAACCAACATTCTAGGCAACCAACCGACACTCTAGGCAACCAATCGACATTCTAAGCAACCAACCAACATTCTAGGGTCAAGTCTTTCTACCCGTACTCATACTTGGGTCATATCCATCGGAGTCTTATTCTAGACTTACCTGCAACCAACCAAATCTATCCGGCAATTCTAGCCAATAATTCTTATGGGTCAATCCCGAAGCTATCATATAAAACCCCTCAATCGAATATCCAAGCTTTCAATTTCTACTTGCATAGACATAGCATCACTTGTTCAATCCGACTTGCATCCTCATATCGTACTCAAATTATCTATTCAATCGGGTCAACTATTCCGAGTCATCATCCGATATTGCTATCTTCATAGTTTATCACTTACGATCTCTTCCTACGGTCTCTTCGCGACATATTCGTTTTCCACATTCTTAGATCATCGATACGGTCTGTTCTCCTTAACCAACAACATAGGCAACTATAAAAATCGTATTTCTTCCGAGGCATCATTTATAAATTTTTTAGCACCAACACGGTCATCTCTTAGCAATTCACGTTAACCATCAATATTCGTTTTGCATCATCTCCTTATGATTCCATAAGAAAATTTACTATTCATGCATCGATCCAATCTCCATAGCACCAATCATCTAGCATTCGTATATTGGTCATCTTAATGGATATAACATAACATCATTAGCTAAGTCATAATCCAACAATTCTATATTCTACCAAATTTGTTATTCATGCGACAACATCTACCGACAGGGTCTATTACACATCGCTGCACCTCGATACTTATTTGTATCCCAGCCATTCGACTCTCGTAAGGAACATCTACTCTTTCAGGCATCAAGGGACAAGTACTCATTCTCTGTGCCTTAAAATATTCAAGGGTCATAACTTGTTAATTCGGGACATCAATTTCTCTCAAGCACACTGTACCACTTTCCAAGGTCATCTATTCCTCAATCCTATTCTCAATTTTTTTGGTCGATACAACTCTCTGCATCTTCTAAATCATTCGTAACATCCCGATAAGCGTCTAACATCACCATCAATTATGTCGATATCCAACATACAATTTCTGTTACTCAATTCTAACATCGTTCGATATTCGGTCCATAGTTGTTCTCGCAAAATCTTTCAATAGCAACACCACACCATCATTACCAAGCCTACAATCCTTATTTTACCCAACTGATTCAAGTACTCGCCTGAATCTAAAATTTTGTTTTCTTCCCAACCAAGACATTCATTTCATATTCTCAATTCTCTTATTACCCAACATAATGCTAACTGTCCAGGTTAAGCGATGGTTCATCCGAACACATCAAAATCTCGCAATGGGTCATCTGAACTTAATCATCAAGGGACATGCCTAGCCGTCATGTATTAATCGTAAGCTCAGCTATGATTCGATACCACCTAATACCTTATAGGTAAAGCAATCACAAAATCATAAACACATCAAGGGTCAAGGGACATCTTATCACGACGAGGGTATATGTAATATACCACTCAGAGCTCAAGCCATTCCGACACAATATTTCCTCGCATCAAACCAACGTCCAATATGGACAATCCATCCTGTAGTGGTTATGCTGACCACAAATATCGACTCAAGATTCTGTCGATTCCCATTCACTGAAATTCATGCACATTCTGTTCCAACATACCAAGCCATCACCTACGGTCGATTGCTGCATAACAATCGACTTCAATGAATCCCACGTATAAGACATCAAGCATACATCACAAACTTATTATCGCATCGCATCATTGTTATTCTTTTTGGTATCTTTTAAGAATTCAACAAAGCACACATCATAGCTCACATATTTAGACTTATTGTATGGAACACCCAGTAAGAGGTTAGAATGATCAACATACTTTCAGTTAAGGGAACAACTTAGAATAGTTTAGAAGCAACACAGAATAATCGCAGAAGCACTATGAGTCATCATAGAGGCAACTTTGATTTCATCGCGAAAGCAACTTTGAGTATTCGCGGAAGCAAATTTGATTCACCGCGGAAGCAACTTTGAATAATCGTGGAAGCAATCTTTAAATTATCGCGGAAGCAGCTTAGAATCATCTTAGTAGCAACATTGATTTGAAACAAATTGAATTAGAATCCAAGGACGTAAAACCGTGCTCTGATACCATTATGTCATGCCCCGATCCCGGAGGATCGAAAACTAGCCGCTGGGCGTGATGCCGTACAAGTCTAGATTGCACTTGTACAAGGCAAAACCATTACAGTTTCTGGTATTTCTCAGAAAATATCGATAATACAACAAAACCAAGCAGATAATTTGAAGTGACAAAAGATACGAAGAAATGTATCTCTTTATTGATAATCATAATGGATTACAAAATTTGCAGCGAAATACAGAGTTTATAATTGATTACAAGACTCTTGAATAACCAACTGAATGTATACACTTGCCCTTTAGGCTACAATAAATATACCGACTTCTTTACAATGAACTTGCCAATATGGCTACAATCTCACTGGTATAATTGAGTTCCACTGTTCCATACATTATGTCCCATATAACAGAAGACATCGTCTTAAAAGAAGAGCTTCTGCACACCCATCCGATTTATCGATGCCAAGCACTGATTCACAGGATTTCTTCCAAGCAAACACCTGTAATATTGCCCACAACGTGGGTCAGTACATCATCAATGTACTGGCGAGCGGTGCTGGCCCAACTCACCTAAGAAGACAACACTAAGTAATCATGTTATAGAACATTATTAACAATGGTCTTTCTCGTTGCCTTAGGGTCAATTTCATGTTATAGCCGACAAGAAGTAAAGCATGCAAATCTCATAGCCAACATAATTAAAGCATACTGTTATCATCCTTTGGTGATTCTTACCCACGGTCGTGTAGCCATCCCTGTACATTTATAATACTTACTCTGCCTGCACAAGACATTGTTAGGAACAATATCATAATTTAATATAAATATCACCGTTCAGGTGATTCTTACCAACAGCCGACATCCTTTCCTGTATTTGAGTAATAACTTACTCTGCCTGTATAAAACATCATTAGCACTTGACCTATCTATATGAAGGTCACTGGCGATACGCCATCTTGGACCGACTTACAGTATACAGCGCCCTTGCCAGTGCAGGTAGCTAGCCCTACTGCAAGTCCTGTATACCGTGCTACTACTTCAGCACTGCTACTACTTCAGCATTGGTTTCCTCCAGGACGAACCAGGTTCCACGGCCCAGGAATACCGTTCGAGAAACCACCTTATCGACAAGTTGTCCATGACCATGCAACTATATACAACTTATCTAAGAAGAAAATATATAATGCATGATAAGGAAAACTAAGTAATTCAGTCACCATTCTCATTCATATTACCATCTTGCCATCTTGCCTTGAGCCAATGCTCATATTATCATCTACCCAATCCAGGGTCTTGGCGTAATCAACATTCTACATCGACGACAGGATAATAGAATATTGTTACCCAATCCTTTTGCCACATCTTTGATACTATACATCTTTCCAACCAAACTCAATGTACTTACCGCCCAATTCCTGGGACTTAGCATCTGTTTAGCATTCATTCATTCGAATGCAATTCAAGCATACTCACTGCCCAGTTCATGGGTCTTAACATCTGTTTCACCATATATTCATCGAGACAAAGCTCGATATACTCACCGCCCAAGTATTTGGGACTTTGCCTTCACCTTTCATGTAATTCATCACAACATCGTACAAGCATACAATTCATTTAGCCACAACAGTTTACGTTCAGGTGATTATTATCTTTCATTATCTTTCTAAATTCATGTAAGGTATTATTGAGCAACTCAACAAGAAACATAGCATACTATCCTTATTTTAAGCGTGAAGCTAAAGAATCTTTGAAGGGTTCAACACTACTCACATTCATAGGACGATTTCCGCCACGATCGCATAGCCTTCCAAGCGATCCTTCGCATAATCCCAAGTCCAACAAGGCTTCATCGAACCAACCATCCATCATAAGGCATCTTACGGGTCGGGGCACTATAGACAATGGCTGCAATAATCCTCCTAGCCTCTGTCTCTCTGCCTTGACCTGCTGACAGACCAGACACATGGCTACGAAGCGAGCTACCTCCCGCTTCATCCCGTACCACCAGACATGCTCTCTCAGATCCCTGTACATCTTGTTGGCACCAGAATATATAGAGTACTGAGATCTGTGAGACTCCTGTATGACCTACTCCCTGAGCTCTCCACTAGGCACACATGTAATGCCCTGAATCCGTTGCGGAGCACGGTGCGGGCTAGCGGCCGAATGGCCGAGTCGGATGAGAATTGGGGAAACTTTACCAGGATCGCGGGATAATAAATTGAGATCCTTTCCTCGTTATGGATTGGACTCTTTTGAAATGATGCCCAAGATGCAGTGGCGCGCGTCTTGGGGGAAGAGTTCTATATAAGAGTCGCTTACCCCGAGACCGTTGCCATGCTGGTTTTCGATGTCGCTTTTGCTGTTGGCTTTTGTGTGTATTTTCGTGATTGTTTTCGATGAATGTTTTCATGGATTTACTTTCACCGTCTACGCATTTCATATCGAATAACTAAGAGAAAGAGAAGAAGTATGCTGACCAGATGTTGGTGCCAATGCAGGTGCTAACGCGGTGAACCTAGGGTGACGTTGCGTGGAAGACCTCTTTCTCTCGGCAATTTACCAACAAGTGAGTGGCTTTGATCCTTCGACGATCCTTGATCTTCGCGCATAACAATGGTAGACTTGTTATTGCGTTCGGTGCTTAATAAAAGATGCCTAGTAATAATATGGGAAAGATAATGAAAGATAAATTATCACATGGCTAGGCTTATGTTGTAAATCGAATGATGCTCGTATGCTATATGAATTGTTTAACAGGTGATGCAAAGACCCAAGTATTGGGCGGTAAGTATATCGAACTTCGGTTCGAAAGAATGAGTTAAACATGAATAGTCCCTTGGTTGGATGAACGAATATACGAGCCTATGGCTCAAAGTAAGATGGTAAGATGGCAAGTTGGAAAGATGGGAAAATGGCAAGATAAAATGAGAACTACGACTATGTATGGAAGATGCTATTATCATGCATGTCATATCCCTTATTAGTTAAGTTGTATTGCATGCATGGTCATGGACAACTTGTATACAAGGTAGTTCCTCGAACGGTACTCCGAGGCCACGGAACCGATTCGGCCTAGAAGGAACGTCGTGCTGAAGTAGTAGCACAGTGCTGAAGTAGTAGCACGGTCTTTCGGGAACCTTCCGGATGGGCTAGCTACCCACCGATGAAGGGGAGCCGTCCGACCAAGATGTCCCAGATGGCGTGTAGTCAGTGACCTTCATATAGACAGGTGGCATAGCTAACATTGTCTTATGCAGGCAGAGTAAGTGGTATTCATAAATATGTACAGGGATGGCTATCGACCGTGGGTAAGATTTACCAAATTGGTGATCAATATGAACTGCTTATGTTAGATCAACATGAATTGCTTATGTTTCTAACATCACTGTATGCTCCTTATATTTCTCATCAAATATATGAATTGTTAATGGACCCTAAGGCAAGATAGAAAGAATACAAATCAATAGTAGACATTCATGTAATTTAACTACTGTTGATTTATGGTGAGATTGGTTACGGCCGCTCACCAGTACATATGTGGCAATGTACTGACCCTCGTCTCCACAGGTGCCGGGAACCTAGTGGATAATCATAGACGCTGAAGGCTTGCTGTCCGACTCTTTAGAAGCTTCGTACATCTTGAAGTTTCCACTTGAAGAAGAAGGCATTTTGCTGAAGGTGGTTATTGCCGCATTATTAATAAAGGGATATGATGTATGGAACAAGTTGTATCTCATTTCAATATTTCTGTAAGTTGTAGCCAAGTTTGGCCTTTCATCTCGGCTGTTTGAGAGCCTTATGTTTATGCAATGTAATTTCAAAGATATCAATAAAGAACTTATTTCAGATCATATCTGTGTTGCCAAAACTTCTCTATCATCCGCTGCGAATCTCTATTCAAAATGTCTCTTTTATAAAAGGAACACGAGCACGCCTTGTACAAGTGCAATTCCAGACTTGTACGGCATCACGCCTTAGCGAGAACGAACGATTCGGCGTGAATCTAAGCGAAGGCGAACGATTCCCGAATCGGGGCGTGACAGTTTGGTATCAGAGCACGGCTTTACATCCTTGGGAATTTCTTGGTTTTAAAGATTTCGAAAATGACACAAGCTTTATTGCTTCTCGAACAACTTTAGTTTTAAATGTCCCGAAATGAGATGTTCCATACAATAAGTCCATAAATATATTATGAGACTAACAAGCTCCTCTATTTTGCAGAGATGACAAAGGCGGGTGCGACAAACAACGCGAGTAGCTCAAGGGTGGTAGCCTCAACCGACCCTATGGAGAGGATGCTGGCTATGATGGAGAGCCAGCAGAGGCAGAACGCGAAGCAATTCGAGGCCCAACAAAAGCAGCTAGATACCCTGCAACAGTTGGTCCGATCAGTGGTGAACAATGGGGCTCAAGGCACTCCAGTCTCACGAGAGAGCGAACTGGTGGAGGCAGAGGAACCCCCGGCAGCTAAGAAAACCACTGTTGTGGCCGACATTACAAAGTTTAAGAAGATCTGTAACAAAGAATTCAAAGGGACAGAAGAAGCCACCATTGCTATGGATTGGCTAGTTGAAGTGGAAGATCACCTAGAAGCTTTGGGTATTGTTGGATCCAAGAGGGTCTCGTGTGTGAAACTACTGCTGGTTTCCAATGCACACTACTGGTGGCAAAGTCAGAAAAGAATTCTAGCGGGAGTGAATGGAACAACGAAAATCACTTGGCTGATGTTCCGCGAGGCATTTCTGGCTCAGTACTTCTCTTCGACTGAGCAGCGAGCTAAGGAATTAGAGTTCCAGAAGCTCGAACAGGGGAATATGACGGTGAAGAAGTATGAGGCAGAGTTTTCTAGACTGTCTCAGTATGCGATCACGAAGTTTACTGACGAAGCATCTAAGGCTCGTCAGTTTGAACAGGGCTTGAGGCCTGCTCTGAAGGCTCAAGTTGTGGTTCAGAAATATAAGACTTTTCAGGAGTCTTATGAGCACGCGAAGGAATTGGACCCACACTATCCTGCGACGGCGCCAGTACAAGCGTCGGTGCAGAATCTGCATAACAAGAGACCGAACAACGGAGGCAGATATGAGGCGCCTAAGCGTCAGAACCACGGTGGCTTTCAACGACCCAACCAGGGTGGACCATTCTGCAACAAGTGCCGCAACAAAGGGCACTTTGCTAACGAATGTCAGGTGCTAGAGGGTGGATGCTTCAAATGTGGTCGCATGGGCCACGGATTCAGAGACTATCCAGGGAGGGGCCACCAGAACCCTCCAAGGCAGCAGCATCACCAACAGTACCAACAGAATCGTGGACAGGCACCACGACCTCCTCAGCCACAACAGAATCAGAGGCCCGGTGCCCAGGGCCGAGTCTTTGCATTGACTCAGGATGAAGCATTTGCATCAGATACTGTAGTGACAGGTATATTGTTATTTAATGACATTCCTGTACGTACTTTATTTGATTCTGGTGCTTCACATAGTTTTATATCTAAAGACTATGTTAAGGAACATGAAATAAAAATGACAATGTTGGATGTATATCTTAGTGTTAGTACTCCATCAGGAGTGGAGATGCCTACTAACATGATATGTAGGGATGGTTACATATGTATCGGAGAGAGAAAGCTACCATTAGATGTAGTCGAGCTTGATATAAAAGATTTTGATATCATTCTGGGAATGGACTGGTTAAGTGCATGTTGTGCGACGATTGACTGTGCGAAGAAGCGAGTTATGTTTCGCCTACCTGGAGGAACAGAATTCTCTTACTCGGCCAGTTCATCGGCGAAGGCTTCGATGGTGATTTCAGCTACTACGGCCCGGCAATTGCTTCATTCTGGCTGCGAAGGGTACCTTGCTTCTGTTCGAGACACACGCAAGAATGGTGCAGACTCAGCTAACACTGAAGTCGTGGCAGAATTTCCTGATGTGTTTTCTGACGAGATACCCGGAATTCCTCCGGACCGAGAGATTGAATTCACTATCGATACATTTCCAGACGCTCGTCCGATCTCAAGGGCACCATACAGGATGGCGCCTGCTGAATTGAAGGAACTCAAAGTGCAACTACAAGAATTGTTAGACATGGGATACATCAGACCCAGTGTCTCACCATGGGGTGCTCCGGTGCTATTTGTGAAGAAGAAAGATGGATCGATGCGGCTGTGCATCGACTACCGCGAGCTAAATAAAGTTACAATTCGGAACCAGTACCCGTTGCCTCGAATAGACGACCTCTTCGATCAGTTGCAAGGGGCGTCTGTATTTTCAAAGATTGATCTTCGCTCAGGCTACCATCAGTTAAAGATTAAACCAGATGACATTTCTAAGTCCGCATTCCGAACCAGATACGGACACTATGAATTCTTGGTCATGCCCTTCGGACTGACCAACGCCCCTGCCGCTTTCATGGATATGATAAACAGAGTCTTCCGGCCCTTTTTAGATAAATTTGCGGTCGTGTTCATCGACGACATCCTAATCTACTCGAAGAACAGAGAAGACCATGCAGAACATTTGAGGACAGTGTTACAGACTCTACGGGACAATCAGCTCTATGCCAAGCTGAGCAAATGTGAGTTTTGGATGAGTAGCGTGTCGTTCCTAGGGCACGTTATCTCGGCGGAAGGTGTGTCCGTTGACCCAAAGAAAATTGAAGCCGTAGTGGATTGGAAGCAACCTACGTCGGCGAGCGAGATCCGAAGTTTCCTCGGCTTGGCAGGCTACTACAGGAAGTTTGTCAAAGATTTTTCAAAAGTGGCAGTGCCTTTAACTCGGCTAACCCAGAAGGGAGTGGCATTCGATTGGACTGATGAGTGCGAGTCTTGCTTTCAAAATCTGAAGCAACGTCTCGTATCAGCTCCAATCCTTACACTTCCCGACGGCGTCGAGGGATTCCAGATATACAGTGATGCGTCCGGACTGGGTTTGGGATGTGTGTTGACTCAGAGAGGGAAAGTGATATCTTATGCCTCGAGACAGCTTAAGCCGCACGAGAAAAATTATCCAACGCATGATTTGGAATTGGCAGCGATAGTGTTTGCACTGAAATTGTGGAGGCACTACTTGTATGGAGTGGCTTGCGAGATCTTCATCGATCATAAAAGCCTGAAGTATATCTTTACTCAAAAAGATTTAAATTTGCGGTAAAGACGTTGGTTGGAGCTTATAAAAGATTACGACTTGACGATCGCGTACACCCCAGGAAAAGGCAATGTGGTGTCGGACGCGTTGAGTCGAAACTTTGTGGGATCACTCAGTGTTGACAAACGAATACTGGAGGAATTAGAAAGTATAGGAATTGAGCTCCAGATTCGTGGCCGAAATGCACAATTGGCTCAACTTCAACTTGAGCCGAGTTTGTTAGAAAAGATAAAGACGGCACAGAGGACAGATGAGTTCTTGATTAAGATTGGCAGAATAGTGGAAAAGGGTGAAGCCAGCGACTTCACCAGGCACGAGGACGGATCATTGCGACTCAAGGGGAGGCTATGTGTCCCGAAGGATGAAGAACTCCGGAAAGAAATCTTGACAGAGGCCCACTATGCCAAGTATTCCTTACATCCGGGAAGTACAAAAATGTATAAAGATTTGCGCACGACCTTCTGGTGGCACGGCATGAAACGAGATGTGGCCCTCTTTGTCTCGCGATGCTTAGCATGTCAACGAGTTAAGGTGGAACACAATTGAAATTTAGTTCTGCATACCATCCTCAAACCGATGGCCAGACCGAGAGGATGAATCAGATACTTGAAGACATGCTACGGCTTTGTGCTATTGATCTGAAAACAAGTTGGGATACTCACTTGCCGCTAGCAGAATTTGCCTACAACAACAGTTACCAGTCAAGTATACAAATGGCTCCGTATGAAGTATTGTACGGGCGAAGGTGTCGGTCTCCGATTTGTTGGGATGAAGTCGGTGAACGACAGGTACTTGGTCCGGAGATGGTGAAACAGGCCGTCGAGAAGGTCCGCATGATTCGAGAGAAGTTACGTGTGGCACAAAGTCGACAGAAGAGTTATACGGATACTCATCGACGACCATTGGAATTTATGGTGGGCGATCACATATTTCTGAAGGTGTCACCGATGCGCGGAGTTATGCGATTCGGTGCGAAGGGGAAGCTAAGTCCGAGATTTGTTGGCCCGTTTGAAATTCTTAAGCGAGTCGGCCCTGTCGCCTATCTGATCGCGTTGCCACCGGCATTGGATGGAGTGCACGATATCTTCCATGTTTCCCAACTATGGAAGTATGTACACGATCCAAGCCATGTGGTAGACTTCGGTCCGCTAGGGCTAAGAGCTGACTTGTCTTATATGGAGGAACCCGTACAGATCTTGGATAGGAAAGATAAAATCTTGCGAAATCGAGTTGTTTCTTTGGTTCGAGTGCTTTGGCGAAATCATTCTGTCGAAGAGTCGACATGGGAACTTGAGGCAGAGGTGAAGGAAAAGTTTCCTTCGTTGTTTGACCTAGGTGGGTTTGTGTTTAAGTTTTGAGGACGAAACTTTTTGTTAGTGTATTAATATGTAATGCCCTGAATCCGTTGCGGAGCACGGTGCGGGCTAGCGGCCGAATGGCCGAGTCGGATGAGAATTGGGGAAACTTTACCAGGATCGCGGGATAATAAATTGAGATCCTTTCCTCGTTATGGATTGGACTCTTTTGAAATGATGCCCAAGATGCAGTGGCGCGCGTCTTGGGGAAAGAGTTCTATATAAGAGTCGCTTGCCCCGAGACCGTTGTCCTGCTGGTTTTCGATGTCGCTTTTGCTGTTGGCTTTTGTGTGCGTTTTCGTGATTGTTTTCGATGAATGTTTTTATGGATTTACTTTCACCGTCTACGTATTTCATATCGAATAACTGAGAGAAAGAGAAGAAGTATGCTGACCAGATGTTGGTGCCAATGCAGGTGCTAATACGGTGAACCTAGGGTGACGTTGCGTGGAAGACCTCTTTCTCTCGGCAATTCACCAACAAGTGAGTGGCTTTGATCCTTCGACGATCCTTGATCTTCGCGCATAACAATGGTAGACTTGTTATTGCGTTCGGTGCTTAATAAAAGATGCCTAGTAATAATATGGAAAAGATAATGAAAGATAAATTATCACATGGCTAGGCTTATGTTGTAAATCGAATGATGCTCGTATGCTATATAAATTGTTTAACAGGTGATGCAAAGACCCAAGTATTGGGCGGTAAGTATATCGGACTTCGGTTCGAAAGAATGAGTTAAACATGAATAGTCCCTTGGTTGGATGAACGAATATACGAGCCTATGGCTCAAAGTAAGATGGTAAGATGGCAAGTTGGAAAGATGGGAAAATGGCAAAATAAAATGAGAACTACGACTATGTGTGGAAGATGCTATTATCATGCATGTCATGTCCCTTATTAGTTAAGTTGCATTGCATACATGGTCATGGACAACTTGTATACAAGGTAGTTCCTCGAACGGTACTCCGAGGCCACGGAATCGATTCGGCCTAGGAGGAACGCCGTGCTGAAGTAGTAGCACAGTGCTGAAGTAGTAGCACGGTCTTTCGGGAACCTTCCGGATGGGCTAGCTACCCACCGATGAAGGGGAGCCGTCCGACCAAGATGTCCCAGATGGCGTGTAGTCAATGACCTTCATATAGACAGGTGGCATAGCTAACATTGTCTTATGCAGGCAGAGTAAGTGGTAGTCATAAATATGTACAGGAATGGCTATCGACCGTGGGTAAGATTCACCAAATTGGTGATCAATATGAACTGCTTATGTTAGATCAACATAAATTGCTTATGTTTCTAACATCACTGTATGCTCCTTATATTTCTCATCAAATATATGAATTGTTAATGGACCCTAAGGCAAGATAGAAAGAATACAAATCAATAGTGAACATTCATGTAATTTTACTACTGTTGATTTATGGTGAGATTGGTTACGGCCGCTCACCAGTACATATGTGGCAATGTATTGACCCTCGTCTCCACAGGTGCCGGGAACCTAGTGGATAATCATAGACGCTGAAGGCTTGCTGTCCGACTCTTTAGAAGCTTCGTACATCTTGAAGTTTCCACTTGAAGAAGAAGGTATTTTGCTGAAGGTGGTTATTGCCGCATTATTAATAAAGGGATATGATGTTTGGAACAAGTTGTATCTCATTTCAATATTTCTGCAAGTTGTAGCCAAGTTTGGCCTTTCATCTCGGCTGTTTGAGAGCCTTATGTTTATGCAATGTAATTTCAAAGATATCAATAAAGAACTTATTTCAGATCATATCTGTGTTGCCAAAACTTCTCTATCATCTGCTGCGAATCTCTATTCAAAATGTCTTTTTTATAAAAGGAACACGAGCACGCCTTGTACAAGTGCAATTCTACACTTGTACGGCATCACGCCTTAGCGAGGACGAACGATTCGGCGTGAATCTAAGCGGAGGCGAACGATTCCCGAATCGGGGCGTGACAACACACAGCCTGGAACCATGCCTCAAAGTACCATCCTCTGCAAGAGAAAACTCACCATCCACTAGCCCTGCTCGAACTTGCTCTCGGATACACCGTAAAGCAACATCCTCGAACTGCGTTGACTTGATCCTCTCTATCAAGTCCAACTGAATCTGAAGGCTCCACATCTGTATCTGAACTCCAGGCACAATCACCTCAATCCCCAGGCTCTCCAAGTCAGCAAGCAAGTGACGATCCGTATTCAAACACATGGCTATCGGATACCTACTCAAGGCATCGACAACCACGTTGGCCTTCCCTGGGTGATACTGTAGTGAGATGTCGAAGTCCTTCATTAGCTCTAGCCATCTGCGCTGCCTCATGTTGAACTCTTTCTGTGTAAACACATACTTCAAGCTCTTATGATCTGTGAAGATCTCCACCCTCTCTCAATACAAATAGTGCTTCCACAACTTCAAAGCAAAAATCACTGCTGCCAACTCCAGGTCGTGGGTAGGGTAGTTCTTCTCATGGGGACGTAACTGCCTGAAAGTATAGGCAATCACCTTTCCATGCTGCTGCAAGACACAACCCAACCCCTTCCCTGAAGCGTCACTATATATAGTGAACCCTCCCGAACCTGAAGGCAATGTCAGAATCAGAGCTGTCGTAAGCCGCTTCTTCAACTCATCGAAAGCAGCCTGACACTCCTCTGACCAAATAAACTCAGCATCCTTCCGGGTCAGCCTAGTCAACGGCTCTGCAATCCGGAAGAAATCCTGTACGAACCTCCTGTAATATCCTGCCAGCCCAAAAAAGCTCCTGATGTCTGCTAATAAAGTCGGTGTTACCCATGCCTCAACTGTCGTGATCTTCTTCGGGTCCACTGAGATTCCATACCCAGTCACCACATGACCCAAGAAGTTAACTCTGTCCAGGAAGAACTCGCACTTCGAGAGCTTGCCATATAGCCTCTCCCTCCTAAGTGTCTCCAGAACCACTCTCAAGTGCTTATCGTGCTCTTCCTCAGTCTTCGAATACACCAGGATATCATTGATGAACACCACCATGAACTTGTCCAAGTACTAGTGGAACACCTTATTCATCAAGTTCATAAATACTGCTGGTGCGTTGGTCAGCCCAAACGGCATAACCAAGAACTCAGACTGGCCATACCGCATCCTAAAGGCGGTCTTCGGAATATCCTCCCTCTTCACCTTTATCTGGTGATAACCCGACTTTAAATCAATCTTGGAGAAAACCCGAGCTTCGCTCAACTGATCAAAGAAATCATCGATCTGCGACAGTGGGTATCTATTCTTGATCTTCAGGTTATTGAGTGTCATGTAGTCGATACACATCCTTATCGACCCATCCTTCTTGGGTACAAAAAGTATCGGAGCACCCCAAGGTAAAGAACTCGATCGGATGAAGCCCTTGTCCTGCAGCTCATCCACCTGCTTCTTCAGTTCCACCAACTCATTGTTGTTCACTCGATAGACATGCTGAGAAATCAGTTTCGTACCGGGAACCAAGTCTATCTAGAAATCAACATCTCTGTCCGGTGGAAGCCCTGGCAACTCCTCCGAAAAGATGTCCATAAACTCTGCAATCAAGGGATGTGGAGCCGCCTGCTCCTCAACTTAAGCTCCGCAAAAAAGTCTGCCGTCCTGCTCCGCCTGCCGTCGGGTGTACTCGAACTCTGGCTCTCCCGGCGCTCCAAACAGAACTCTACCCCCTTGGCAATCTATGCTGGCGTAATGCCTGCTCAACTAATCCATACCTAATACGATATCATAGTTCGATAGTGGCATTATGAGCAGACTCACCTCCAACCCTCGGCCTTCCAAAATAACACTCTGTCCTCTGCAAACATCACTCACGAGGATAACACCACCCCCGGTCGTGATCTTACAGGTCCTAGGCAATAATTCAGATGCTAGGTAGTGTCTAATAGCAAATGATACCGACACAAAACTGTGGGAAGCCCCGAAATCAAATAGAGCGAAAGTTGGAATGGAGTCGAGAAGAACCAAACCTGCAATCAACACTCCAATGGCCTCTGCATCCTCGGTCGCCATGGCGAAAGCTCGCCCATGCTGACCTTTTCGAGTCTGCTGCTGATGCTAGACGAACCTCTGCTGCTGAGTCTCCAGTGGTCCCCTCTGCTGCTGTCCTGCCGGAGCCTTAGCTCCTGCTCCATGTGCTACTCTGCTTATGAACTGAGCGCACTCCTTCAGCTGATGATCAGCTGCTCCACAAAGAAGGCACCTGCCCAATCTCTTCCTGCGTTCATTCCACCCGTGCCCTGGCTTCTTGCAATAAGCACAGCTGGTGGTCTGCTGTCTCGGTGCCTGCTGCTGTACCCTCGGCTGCTGATGCTGAACCTGTTGGAAAGGTGTCCGGCCTTGCTGCTGAAACTGTTGCTGATGCACTGGCCTCTGTGGCTGCTGGTACTAAAAATGAGGCCGCTTGGCCTGGCCCCCGCTGCTGCTAGCTCCCTGGAAGTCTTGCCCCCTCTTGAGCCTCAGCTCAAGATCATCCTCTGCGGCTAAAGCATCCACCAAGATCTCTTCGAAAGTAGCGTTGCGGGCACTCTTGGTATATGACTTAACCTCCTTTACCAATCCCTTTCTGAACCTCCGGGCCTTCGTCGCCTCGGACAACCCCTCGACAAATCTGCCCAGACGGCAGAACTCCCTTGCATACTTGTAACTCTACTTTCCGGTTTTGAAAAATAAAAATTTGATTTCTAATAATAGCAATTTTTTATTTAGGTTTCAAATAAAAGGTTAATATTTTTATTTAATAATTTTGATGATCTATTTTGGAGGGAATTTAATTTAGGAGCAATTTCAATTTCAAAAAGTTGTTACAACCAACTTAGTGGTCCCCTAATTATTCAAAAGTTTCTAAACTAATTTTCAGCAGTTATTGTAAATAATGAAAAGGAAAAGGGTTAATTTGTAAAATGTTAAGCAGCAGGGACCTGAATAAAACAAATCATAGCGGGAGGGTTTTTTTTTTATAAAACTTCTTTTTTTCGTTCTTTATAAGCGGATTGGAGAAAATAGAGAATGTATTTCTCTACTCTCCAATTTTCTTTCAAAGAAGTTCTGTTCCCAAACTCTCCAGAGCCAAACCCTAATCAACCCCGGCGACCACCATGGCGAGCTCATCTCCGGCGGCGCACCGACTCTCCAGCGACGTACGGCGGTATAGTTCTCGACGACATCGACGGTGACGACTCCGGCGACAACGAGCGGCTCGTTCATTTCAGTTTGGCAAGAACGCTGTAGTAGGATACGCTCCGGCAATCATTTCGACAGCTGCAGGAGGATCTCCTTCATTGGCGGGACAATCATCATCACCACCTTCATCAACATTGGTTGAAGTGCGTGAGTGAGTTCAATTTCCTTTTTCATCAAGAATTGTTCGGATCGTCTCTTTTGCTTGACAGAGTATTCCTTGTGTTCAGATCTAGTCGGAGAGATCGATCGATCAATTCTTCTCGCGGAGTGACAGTTAGTCTATCGAAGTATCGGCTTTCTATAATTGTTTGTTATAATGCCTAAGCAGAGTTCCAATCCAGGACACGACGGGAGGGTGTCCGACTTCCTAAATTTTGAATCAAATCTAGGACTTGATCCTCGCGTGCAGGTATTATTCTGTTCCTTCTAGTATTATGAGTGCTACTGTGAATTTTTATTGAATCAAGTGTTGGTCGATCGAGTTTTGGTGGGATGCAGGTCGGTTGGAGTCGTGTTCGATTTTTTGATTCGTGTCTACCAAGTTCGTGTCCATGATAGTTGTATCCGGCGCCAGTTGGTGTTCATGTGTCATATCAGCAATAGTCTACTGGTTGGGTGCGGGAAGCAGAGTATGATGCTCGGGTCGGAACCAGCCTGGGTTGGGGTCGTGTTATATTCGATGATGTCGTGGTGTGTCCGAGGATGGATCCAGTTCGTGTCGTTGGAGCATGTCCAAGATAGGATCGACGTTGAGCAGTGTTTACAGTCCAAATGTTTTATCGAGCCTTTGATTTGTTTTGAAGAATTTGTTGTGTATATTTTTCTAGCTACTGGCCTATATTATTTTCAAGTGTAATAAGTTTAATTTCTATGATTAAATTGGGTGATTTCATTACTGTACATATCGAGAGTGCTAAATTCCTGAGGATGAGTAGTAGTTCTGTAGAATAATTTGTGCATATTCTCAGTAAGTATGTTGGGTTTGGGTCTTATGTTGTTCTGCTAGTGAATCGAGTTTTCCTTTGGTTCAAGTTCTAGGTTCAAAGGATTCTGCTATGATAGATTGAAACTTCCTAGATGTATGCCATGTATATAAACTGTCGGCTTGAACCTGGCATAGGAGAGAAACCATGTTTGAATAATTTGAGCTGCAAGTATGTAAATACAGGAATAGTATTTGGTCAGCACCTTTTGTAGTTTTTATTAATTAAGGAGCTAACCTCCCCAATTTAGAGGTGTATATGAACAAGTTGGGCTTGGACCAGTAGTAGCAGTGCCTGGTATCTATACTGGTGATTTAGCATACATTGTCTATTAATGGATGTATCATCTAGCTAATATTACCTTGTCAAACTAAGTATAGTATGGCTAATAAAATTATACTATACTCAAGAATGTAGACTGAGTGAATTATTTAGTTAGCTGGTAGTAAAATTATTGGTCACCATTTGTTTTCTTGTATGTACCAAACTAGTAATCACATTTTAACTACCATTCATCATTATTCCAATATAATCTTTCTTCCTTAATAAGTTTAAACAGTACATTTTTTAAGAGTTCATCTTATTAATATGAACTTGTTAGTATATATACAATATTGTAGTACAATTTACAAATTTTAGTCTTGTTAACTAATAGGTTTCCATTTATTGTGGACTTGGGCTATGAAAGAGTAATAAAGGCAGATAGGTTTTTTAATAATTAGGAATAATAAATGAGACTTAGACTTGATAAATAGAAGTGTTTAAACTAAATTCTAGAATAGAGGTTAGGAATGCATAATTAGATTTTAGCGTATTCTCTAAGATTTATTTGTGTCTTATTTGACACAGATTTTCTCTGGACCATTGGACCGGACATCTACAAAGGCAAGTACTTTTCTATGGTTTTGTGCATTTACATTCTTGTACTTTTTCTTGTGACACGTCATGACACGATATCATGTACCCTGTACTCCTGTACTCATGTACTCCTGTTCTTGTACTTACTTGTGTCGGTGGAAAAATACACTAGCCATGTGACCAATCCCGATTACAATACTCATGTGCCTAGCTTAGGCCTCGCATCGTGCACGCGGGCCCTAAGTCGTACCATTCATGTACTTTCATGTGCTTTCATGTGCTTACCCCCAGCCGTTCACATGAGCTAGTTGTATTTCAAACATAGTGCACTTGTCATGTCTTGTACTTCAGGTTCATAGTTACATTCCTGTACTTTACATTCTTGTTCTTTATTTTATGTACTTACATCCCTGTATTTTCATGTTCTTTTCCTGTACTTTATAGTTCATGTTCCCTTGTACTCATTTTCATATCATGTTCTTGTTCATTACCTAGAACTGTACTTTGCTCCGCTCCTGACTGGATAAGTTGCAGGTATGCTTGCAGGATATCATTCTACCTTATGGACCAGAGCCCGGGATCTTAGCTGAGCAGGATGGGTTATGACTTAGCTTGAGGTTTTAGGTTTAGACTATTAGCTTTACTCTTAGATATTGTTTTAGAATTCATAGTACATTTCATTCTTGGTAACTCGTACATTATATACATAGAATTGTGGATTATGGTGATCATTCTGGGATACGTTTTAGATGCTGTGATTATATACATTTATGATTATCTGGTTAGATTTTCCTAGTTTGGTACAGCTTACTTCGTCGTGCCTAACGACGAAGGCTGGGCGTGTCCGACTCATGTCCGATTATTCGGGAGCGGATCGTGACAATACTCCTCCACGGACTGGCTTCCCTGTACTAAGGCCTTGAACTGAGTCTCGAGGGCTCCTAGCGCCGTATCTGGGAAAAACTTTTTTTTGAACAGCTTCTTGAATGCTGCCCAAGTCTGCCCTAGAGTACCAACCCTCGGGTCGGTCTGGTACTAAGTGCGGGCCAGATCATGCATCATGCTGGCCGTCGCCTCGATCTGAAGCCTCGCTGGTATCTCAGTCAGTCTGAATATCTCCTCCATATGATCTATCCACTCATCAGCGTACATAATGCCCTTTGTACCCCGAAAATCCCTCGGGTGCATCTTCTGGAATTCTTGGATGCCCTTCTCTCTCGGCGGATGCGGCTGCTGAACTACCGCGGACTGAAATGCTGCTGCCCTCTCAACTGTAGTCAGGCCCAGATCAATGCCCCGACTAAACTCCGCAAAGAACAGCTGAACTGCGTCAACTGTCCCTGAAGGTGGCTGTTGCTGCTGGAGTACCTCTGGAACTACGGGACTCGGCCTGTGCATTGTTGGTGGAGGGGTTCCTCCGAACACAGCTGAAACGCCCACCCCAGCTGGCATGACTGGGGCTGCAGTACCGGGAGATGGCTACTGCTGCTGTGGACGAGAGGTGGCAGACCCCTCTACAACGTCTCCCAGTCCGGGGCGATGCGATCTCGTCTCAACCATCATGGAGACACAGATCAAACAAGAAACAATTACTGAGAATGAGTCAAAATATCAAACGAGGATAGTTAAAATTCAAAGGAAGACAATAAGCAGCAAAATGTAGATATACGGAATCTGATAAAGAGTTTTTTCTAGTGTAATTGAGTACCTTCAAAAATATCCTAATCCTACTGTAGGCTGCAGTGATACTCTAGTTCGAATATCACTATATTTCTAAACTAGACCTGCATGGGCCACCACTAAAAACGTGTCACGACTCGCACCTTAGAGTAAGGGCACGAAAAGTGGTTACGTCCAGCCTACGCCGCAGTGTCGGCGGTAGAACGCTGTCCTAGGTCAATCATCTAACAATATATAAGGTACCTGTACAGTATATACACTCCGAATGGAGGTGACATAGCAGAATACAGTCTCAATCACATCTAAGGCAGAATGATAAGATAGATAGATATATATGAAACGAAAAAAATCCACAAAGATACAACCAGATAGAAGTCTAAGTGTCTATGAAAACACAAATCCAGAATATCCCAAATATCAAATACATTAATCCTGAATGTAAATATAATAAAAAGACATCCTAGTCTAAAGGAGTGTCATCCAATGCTAAGGGGTCCTGCTGCTGGTCCAAGTCACAACTGTCCTCTAGGGTAGTCCCATAATAGGTGGGACAGCACGTCTCGTCCTCATCCTCTGTAATATTTTAACAGGTACAGTCAGGACATGAGCGAGCACAATACATCTCAACAAATCATAACAGGATAGAAAATATAATCATGCTAAAAAGTAAGATACATGAAACTGAAGAACAGCATAATATAAAAGAGAGACTGTAAGTAAATATCTACAATATATAAGAGAACTAAACAGTGCTAGTGATTCAGAGTACAAGATGAACATGTGAACAGCTGGAGGGTGATTCATGACTATACTAAAGAGGTAATTCATGACTATTCTACTTTGGAATTATTCACATGCTCAGTTTCTACTCCCCCATCCCCAATCAATACAAAAGGATCCAGTCAAGTTACGTTAAGATTCATGACTATACTACTTTGCCCATAAAGGATGATTCAAGAGTGATTCATGAATAGATTCGTGAAGGGTCTGTGATTCATGAGAGTACATGAATCACAAGCTGATACATGAAGATTCATGATAATAGAAGCATGAGATACATGATGTAAGTGAAACACACGAGACAAAAGTATCTGATGCTCCCGAGGGGGATAACATCTCATGAAGGGATCCATATAGTACTAATCCGTGATAACAACGTGTCAGCATCAAGTAAAGTAATCTAAAGTAGGAAATATAATCCTAAACAAGATATGAAATGATCAGAGAATGTACTCGCCTGGTATCCTGAATATCTGAAGAGAATATACTGTCCGAGGAGTGGTGTTTATCTCCTATAGAACAGTTGTCATGCCCCAGTCCCAAAATACCAAGGGACTAGCCACGTGGCAATGGCCAGCAGTACAACTCCAATAGGCAAATTCAATTTAATGGACCCGTTAGAATGCACCTAAGCTGTAAATATAAGTAATAGTCTAGAACATTTGCCACAATATGTAAATCTAATCTCATACACAAAGCACAGTCACAATAAAAGATGATAATACTACTAAGATAATAAAACAGATAATGTCCACCAACAAGTCCAAATAGGTAGTGACTCGGGGAACAATCCGTCACAGTAAAGGAAAGAGAAATAACATCAACTACAAATGTTCAGAAGTCCAAGTCCAAATAAAAATAACACGAAGCATAATAACTAAATAGATAACTGAATACTCAGGAGAAATCCTCTGGCACAACCTCGTCTCCAGGTGCAAGTACTGCTCCCACTTCAGCTCCTGTCCCGTAAACCTCGGGATAAACCTCCTCTGCTATACCTGGGGACATAATCCAGATCCAGGTCCTCAGGGACACAGCAAGGTACAATAAACACTCAAGCCAGAAGTAAACAGTAATAAGCTATGACAGGGATAAACTACCAACTGTGTATAATGCAAGTGAGAGTATGGTATCGTACCTCGGGCTGGTACTCACGGACTCATCCGTATGCTAGACAGTACCCTCTAGGCTCCGTGTGGGGGAACCAAAGGATGGTAAACGTATATATATAGTAAATAATATAATGCGTCCAGAGCACGAAAGTGACTCTCCCCTCCCAATGTAACCTCACGTCTCATCTCATGACACGCAAGATTTTGACCTCTATCTATCAGTATAAGTCATAGTGACTATGTGTAACATCACTATATCATGCAACCTGTAGCCTATGCAGAGTCCATGTACCACGAATAAGTCGAGAAAGAACTCTGTAACATGATGGTCGTGTCAAGTGTCCTATGGGCAAATGTGCAAGAATACTTGCACAAGTCATGGGATCGTAAGTATGACACTCTAGCTACGATACTCGACTCCTCGGAGGACGTCGGTACCCGAATCTGGTTCGGACACAAAGTATCATAAATCGGCCCAAGTGTAAACAATTATAATATCCAACCACATAAATATAATATAAATAAAATATACTACACAGCTCAAAATTGTAAACAACTTGGCAAGGTACACTTGCCTGGGTCCTGCGCACTGTTAATAGCTCCTGAGAAAGTGGGATCCGCTGGTAAGCCTCCGGATGCTGAAACAAACATCACCATAGGTTTCAGAACATGAAAAATAGCTAGGATTGATTACCCATAAGTCTAATTTGGACACAAGACAAAAATAGTAATTTTGGTCAAAGCAGAGTCTACATGTGGGCCCACTTTGCACCCAAAAAAACGTGTCGGTGTTATTGTTCTCCAAATCGAACCAAACTTGAATCACAGGACCAGCGTAACGCTGAATCAAATGACACAAGTTTCGTTGCAAACCGAAAAGTATACATTCAGATATGGAGAGGTGTTGGAATAGGCCGATACAACGTTTTTAGACGGATACGGGTTGGTTTTGACACGCACACACGTCCGAATCACGTTCCGGGAAAGCCCACATGTCCTCGTTGTCGTTACGCACCATGCGGTGAAGTACGCACGCGACGATGTGGCCTCGTTTGGCGGAATATACCCCGTATCGGAAATTTTGGGTGTTTACAGAACAAGTTTTATGGCAGTTTTTATTGACAGATTAATCCCAGAATATAGCATTTTAACATAAAGTGTTTGAAAGGTTTCAGTCTCGGTTATGTTGTGGTCAGGTCTGTTCAAGTGGTTTTCAAAAACGTCGAACATGTTGGGAGAAAAATGCTCACAAATACGGGCATTCAAGACAGTTTTCTACTGGTAAAAGTCGGAAGTTTTTCCTCAATTATCGATTTGTTTTTCTGTAAATACACACCATTTTAACCCAAACTACTTGGAGGATCTTGAAGGGGGTTATGTTGTGATTCAACAGAAACTGATAGATCGAAAATCGGATAAGCGGAGGAGGAGAATTCATACCTCAAAGTAGAGGGGTAGGGGTAGCCTGCTGCTGTGAACGTGTGGTCGCACGTCGCCGTACGGCGCCTGGGCGGTCTACTGCGGCAGTCCGTGACAGAAGGGGATCGCCTGAGAAGGTCGCCGGGGTCGTCAAAGTGTTGGGGTTGCTGGACTGGTGGGGTAGGAAGAGGATTGAAGGTGTAGGGAATGAGAAAAATGAAGAAGAAGGTGGGAAGAAGTGGGGTTGCTGCTCGGGTTTTGAAATAAGCAACAATTGTGGGCTGCATTTGTTGTAACGTTTATTTGAGGAAAACAAAGGGACGGACGTTAGGGACTTAGAAGTGACTTGCTACTGCCTGTTGGGTTGCTAGCTAACGTTATAAGCACTTATTTTGTTGCTACCAACTAGCTATCACATGGAAACAAAGCAAAGGAAAAGATTAATATGGAGTGCACTTATCTGTTGCATGAATGCTCCTATGCATGTGTTGCTTTGAAATATAATCCTACGTGAATAGTAGCATGCACCATTATGGGTGCACTTGTTTGTTCCAAACTAGCAAATTTATATTTTGTGTAGGTTCTCACAACTTAAAATATAATGAAAAATAAAATAATTCAAGTTGGTTGATGCTAAAATAGTTACAAAATTTTATAAAAATATTAATATTATTAATAATGATTTACATTTAAATATTCATATAATAGTTTCGAAATTCTAGTTTTTTCAAATATTAACAAAAGATTTATGACATTAACATTTAAAATAAAATAAATAAATATTAATTTCCATAATAAATCTTTATAAAATTAGAGTGCTCACAATCTACCCTCCATAAAGGAATTTCGTTCTCGAAATTAAAATAAAGTTATTCTACAAAGACATGATAACTAAAGGCAATATTATGGTCATACCTGAACCCTCGAATAAATGAGGATAACGCTCCCGTATAGAATCCTCTCGCTCCCATGTAGATTCGCCTGGGGAATGATGTTTCAAAGCTACCCGAACCAGTCTGATCGTCTGGCCTCGCAGTATCTTCTTACTAGTATCCAGTATCCCAACTGGCTGCTCCTCATATCTCAAGCTCGGGCCTATGTGATCTCAGAATGATCAACTACATGACTTGGGTCAGTCACATACCTCCTCAACTGTGAGACATGGAAAACATCATACACTCCCTCTAGATATGGGGGTAATACAAGACGATACGCCACCTCACCGACACGCTCAAAAATATCAAAAGGTCCAACGTATCTTGGGCTCAACTTGCCTCTGCTCCCGAATGGAATAGTGCCCCGATTAGGTGAGATCTTCAAAAACACATGTTCGCCTTCCTTGAACTCCAAAGGTCGGCGGTGTGTGTCAGCCCACTGCTTCTGTCTGTCCTGAGCTGCACGAAGATGGCTCTGAATCTGTTTCACCTTTTCAACTGTCTCCATCACCAACTCTGGACCGAGTATCTGACGCTTACCCACGTCACTCCAACATATAGGAGACCGGCACTTTCTGCCATACAACGTCTCAAAAGGTGCCATCTGGATGCTTGCCTGGTAGCTGTTGTTGTAGGAGAACTCTATGAGATGCAAATGGTCTTCCCAAGATCCTCCAAAATCTAGCATGCATGACCTCAACATATCCTCTAGAATCTGGATCGTGCGTTCCGACTGGCCATCTGTCTGTGGATGATAGACAGTGCTGAACTTGAGTCGAGCTCCCAAACTCTCTTGCATACTCCGCCAGAAATGGGAGGTGAATCGGAAATCTCGATCTGATACTATGCTAACCGGCACACCATGCAGTCTCACAATGTGACGCATGTACATGTCAGCTAGTATCTCTGTGGACTGCCCAACTCTGAACGGCAAAAAATGTGCCGACTTAGTGAGTCGATCCACAATAACCCAAACTGTGTCCATCCCGCTGGGGCTCCTTGGAAATCCCGTGACGAAGTCCATGGTGATATGTTCCCACTTCCATTCAGGAATGGGAAGTGGCTGTAACAAACCCGCAGTCTTTTGATGCTCAGCCTTAACCTGCTGACAGACCAAACATTTCGCCACAAACCGTACAATTTCTTTTTTTATCCCATGCCACCAATAATACTGTCTCAAATCTCGGTACATTTTTGTACCTCCCGGATGAATAGAGTAAATAGAGCTATGAGCCTCAGTCATCAACTCTTGCCTCAACTCCCCATTCGGAACATATAGGCGATCCCCGCACCTTAACGTTCCGTCCTCATGTATCCGAAGTCCCGTCTGTATGCCGGCTTCCGTCCTCTCTTTAAGTCTCTGAAATCTTGCATCTGTTGGCAATGCCGCCTTGATCCTTTCCACTAGTGATGATTTAACCTCGAGGTTAGCCAACTGCCCACTCTGTCCTGGCAAAATAACCTCTATTCCGAGTTTCTGAAGGTCTTCTAGTAACTGGGGCTGTGTCGTCAAGAAGTAAGCTGTGGGCTTCCTGCTGATAGCATCCGCTACAACGTTAGCCTTGCCCGGGTGATACTGCAATTCTATGTCATAATCGACCATCAACTCTAGCCAGCGCCTCTGCCTCATGTTAAGCTCCTTCTGAGTATAAACATACTTCAGACTCTTGTGATCAGTAAAGATCTCAATTCTCTCTCCGTAAAGATAGTGCCTCCATATCTTTAATACAAATATCACAGCAGCTAACTCAAGGTCATGCGTAGGATAGTTCTTCTCATGAACTTTCAACTGCCTCGATGCGTAGGCAATGACTTTGCCGTGTTGCATCAAGACGCATCCCAATCCACTCCCTGACGCATCACTATACACAACAAACCCTCCTGACCCTGAAGGAAGCGTCAAAATCGGAGCTGTTGTTAATCGCTTCTTCAACTCCTCAAAGGCCTTCTGACATTCCTCCGTCCATAAAAACTCTTGGTCCTTACGCGTCAACCGTGTCATAGGCTCTGCAATTCTTGAAAAATTTTCTACGAACCTTCGATAATATCCGGCAAGTCCGAGAAAACTTCTCACCTCCGCAACTGATGTAGGTGTAGGCCAAGTCTCTATTGCAGCAACCTTCTCCGGATCTATTGAAAGTCCTTCTCCCGAGATAATATGTCCTAAGAAAGGCACTCTATCAATACAAAACTCGCATTTACTGAGTTTAGCGTACAACTTCTCCTTTCTCAATGTCTCCAGCACGATTCTGAGATGCTCCTCGTGCTCTTCATGACTCTTGGAGTATACCAGGATGTCATCAATAAATACAACCACAAATTTGTCCAAGTACCGGTGAAAGACTTTGTTCATCAAACTCATAAACACAGCTGGTGTGTTGGTTAAACCAAACGGCATGACTAAAAATTCATAGTGCCCATACTTGGTCCTGAAAGCTGTCTTCGGTATATCCTCCTTCCACACTTTGATCTGATGGTAGCCAGATCTGAGATCGATTTTTGAGAATACACAAGCACCACTCAATTGATCAAACAGATCATCAATGCGTGGCAAAGGATACCTGTTCTTGATTGTTACAGCATTCAGTGCTCTGTAATCAATACACAGGCGCATCGTCCCATCCTTCTTTGGCACAAAAAGAACAGGTGCTCCCCACGGTGAAACACTTGCTCGAATAAAGCCCTTGTCTAGAAGTTCATCAACTTGCTTCTTCAATTCCACTAACTCCTTAGGTGCTAACCGATACACTGATGATTTGATAGTCTCTGCTCCTGGAGTCAGTTCAGTAGTGAATTCTATTTCCCTATCAGGTGGCAAACCTGGAAGGTCATCGGGAAATACATCCACGAACTCTGACACAATCTTCGGGTATTTTGACTCCCTTTCTACAAAGAGTGTCTTAAGTGTAGGCTGGGCACCTTGATCTCTGGCTCCACGAAGAAATTCAAACTCCTGGTGACCCGGCGGTCTAAAGATAACCCGCCCATGACGGAAATCTAGAGTCGTACGGTACTGACTCATCCAGTCCATACCAAGTACAACATCATAGTCCAGCATAGAAAAGATTAAAAATTGAGCTCGCATCTCCCTTCCACAAACTACTACCGAACAGGATCTATAAGTGTCACTAACTAGGATAATTTTGCCTCCCGTAAGAATTCTCATAGTCTTCGGAAGTGGTGCAGTAGCTACTCTATGTGTGGCTACGAAGCTAGCAGCTATGAATGAATGTGACGCTCCAGAATCGAATAATGCTACAGCAGGTAATGAAGCTACTAATATAGTACCTGCGATGACCTCTCATGCAGTAGCTTCCTCCTCAGTAGTCATGGCAAATGCCTGCCCTCGCCCCTGAGCTGGCGCCCTTTGCTGTTGTTGCTGTACCTGTTGGAAGAGCGCGGCCTGTGGTGCCAAGGGTGGCCTCTGCTGATATCCTCCTGGTGGTCTGGCTCCTCCAACTCCAGCCTGTAGTGCTCCCGGTGGTGGATAAGCTGGTCTCTGTGGCTGTTGTACTGGTCTCGGTGCTGGTAAGGCAGGACGTTGTACCATCGGTGCTCCTTCCTGACGCTCCGGACAATCCCTGGCTGAGTGCTGACCGGATCCGCAAATCAAACATTGTCCCAACCTCCGTCGACACTCCCTCGCAATATGTCCTTTCCGGCCACAGTAGTCACAGGTAGGGGCGGTTGGTGCTGGTGGTAGGGCTGCTCGCTGTGGATGGTGCATCTGAGGTTGCTTTACTAGGCCTCCTTGGGGTACTCGTGCTGGTGCTGCAAATGGACGCTTTAGGCTAGCCTCCCTCCTGTTGATGCGCTCCATGCGTCGAGCTGCGGCAAGGACGTCCGTATAGGAAGTAGGGGCAACTGAGCCGATTTGTCTCTGTATCTCAAATCTCAGGCCGTCAAAAAATTTCTTCGCCTTTTTCTCCTCTGTTGGAATCAGGGATGGGGCGAAGCCGCTCAGTCGTATGAATTCCGCATTGTACTCTTCCACGGTCTTATTGCCCTGAGTGAGGCGATTAAATTTTTCTCGAAGCTCTGCTCGGGCAATAGCTGGAATGTACATGTCCTGGAAGAGTCTAGAGAACTCCTCCCAAGTAACTCGGTCTAGTCCGAGTCGGTTCTCCTCAGTGACCCACCAATGATGGACATTGTCTGTTAGCTGCATCCTGACGGCAGTCATCCAACGCTCTCTCGGAAGCTCAACTGCTTCCAATTGATGCTGGATGTTAGTGAGCCACTCATGAACCTCCGTGGGCTCCTCCTTGCCTGAGAAAGTACGTGGTTTCAACTGGCGCAAATCTGAGATGGATCCCATCGACGGCTGCCTGGCTGGTGGAGCCGCCTGCTCTAGTGCGGTCACTATACTGTTCCTCAGATTCTCCGCCTGGTGCTGCTGAGCCTCTTGCTGAATTTGCTGTTGTGCTTGCGTCATTGCATAGAACATCTGAAATAGCTGTTGTCCGTCCATGGGCTGTCCTGGCTGGAAAACTGGCATTAGTGGTATCGGTGGAGTGAATTGCGGTGGTGGTGGAATGTCATTTCTCTGGAACCTAGAGGCATGCTGATCTGTCGGGTTGCTTTGTTGAGTGGAGGGATCTCCACCCAATGGTGTCACCCCATCGTAAGTAATCACAGCACCCTGCGGTGTAGTCACGGGAGTCTCGTCGTTATTTTGTGAGTCCATTACTCTGCACAACAAAATAAACTGTGAGATTCGGATAATGGATTCAAGCATGATGCAAGTCAAAGAATTAAATTTTGAATGCGATATAGAGGTCAAGGAAGTGTCAACTTGTGGATGAGATCCTAAAAGTTTATTCTATCCTAGTTGCAGGCTTGCTCGGTTCCTCAATTGAAACCGAAGCAATATTTCTAGACCTGCTTGGGCCACCAAAAAAACCATGTCACGCCCCAGTCCCAAAATACCAAGGGACTAGCCACGTGGCAATGGCCAGCAGTACAACTCCAATAGGCAAATCCAATTTAATAGACCCGTTAGAATGCACCTAAGCTGTAAATATAAGTAATAGTCCAGAATATTTGCCACAATATGTAAATCTAATCTCATCCACAGAGCACAGCCACAATAAAAGATGATAATACTACTAAGATAATAAAACAGATAATGTCCACCAACAAGTCCAAATAGGTAGTGACTCGGGGAACAATCCGTCACAGTAAAGGAAAGAGAAATAACATCAACTAGAAATGTTCAGAAGTCCAAGTCCAAATAAAAATAACACGAAGCATAATAACTAAATAGATAACTGAATACTCAGGAGAAATCCTCTGGCACAACCTCGTCTCCAGGTGCAAGTACTGCTCCCACTTCAGCTCCTGTCCCGTAAACCTCGGGATAAACCTCCTCTGCTATACCTGGGGACATAATCCAGATCCAGGTCCTCAGGGACACAGCAAGGTACAATAAACACTCAAGCCAGAAGTAAACAGTAATAAGCTATGACAGGGATAAACTACCAACTGTGTATAATGCAAGTGAGAGTATGGTATCGTACCCCGGGCTGGTACTCATGGACTCATCCGTATGCTAGACAGTACCCTCTAGGCTCCGTGTGGGGGAACCAAAGGATGGTAAATGTATATATAGTAAATAATATAATGCGCCCAGAGCACGAAAATGACTCTCCCCTCCCAATGTAACCTCACGTCTCATCTCATGACACGCAAGATTTTGACCTCTATCTATCAGTATAAGTCATAGTAACTATGTGTAACATCACTATATCATGCAACCTGTAGCCTATGCAGAGTCCATGTACCACGAATAAGTCGAGAAAGAACTCTGTAACATGATGGTCGTGTCAAGTATCCTATGGGCAAATGTGTAAGAAAACTTGCACAAGTCATGGGATCGTAAGTATGACACTCTAGCTACGATACTCGACTCATCGGAGGACGTCGGTACCCGAATCTGGTTCGGACACAAAGTATCGTAAATCAGCCCAAGTGTAAACAATTATAATATCCAACCACATAAATATAATATAAATAAAATATACTACACAGCTCAAAATTGTAAACAACTTGGCAAGGTACACTTGCCTGGTCCTGCGCACTGTCAATAGCTCCTGAGAAAGTGGGATCCGCTGGTAAGCCTCCGGATGCTAAAACAAACATCACCATAGGTTTCAGAACATGAAAAATAGCTAGGATTGATTACCCATAAGTCCAATTTGGACACAAGACAAAAATAGTAATTTGGTCAAAGCAGAGTCTACATGTGGGCCCACTTTGCACCCAAAAAAATGTGTCGGTGTTATTGTTCTCCAAATCGAACCAAACTTGAATCACAGGACCAGCGTAACACTGAATCCAATGACACAAGTTTCGTTGCAAACCAAAAAGTACACATTCAGATATGGAGAGGTGTTGGAATAGGCCGATACGACATTTTTAGACGGATACGGGTTGGTTTTGACACGCACACACGTCCGAATCACGTTCCGGGAAAGCCCACATGTCCTCGTTGTCGTTACGTACCATGCGGTGAAGTACGCACGCGACGACGTGGCCTCGTTTGTTGTAACGTTTATTTGAGGAAATAAGCAACAATTTGTACTTGTTGTAACGTTTATTTGAGGAAAAGAAAGGGACGGACGTTAGGGACTTGAAGTGACTTGCTACTGCCTGTTGAGTTGCTAGCTAACGTTATAAGCACTTATTTTGTTGCTACCAACTAGCTATCACATGGAAACAAAGCAAAGGAAAAGATTAATATGGAGTGCACTTATCTGTTGCATGAATGCTCCTATGCATGTGTTGCTTTGAAATATAATCCTACGTGAATAGTAGCATGCACCATTATGGGTGCACTTGTTTGTTCCAAACTAGCAAATTTATATTTTGTGTAGGTTCTCACAACCTAAAATATAATGAAAAATAAAATAATTCAAGTTGGTTGATGCTAAAATAGTTACAAAATTTTATAAAAATATTAATATTATTAATAATGATTTACATTTAAATATTCATATAATAGTTTCGAAATTCTAGTTTTTTCAAATATTAACAAAAGATTTATGACATTAACATTTAAAATAAAATAAATAAATATTAATTTCCATAATAAATCTTTATAAAATTAGAGTGCTCACAATCTACCCTCCATAAAGGAATTTCGTCCTCGAAATTAAAAGAAAGTTATTCTACAAAGACATGATAACTAAAGGCAATATTATGGTCATACCTGAACCCTCGAATAAATGAGGATAACGCTCCCGTATAGAATCCTCTCGCTCCCATGTAGATTCGTCTGGGGAATGATGTTTCAAAGCTACCCGAACCAGTCTGATCGTCTGGCCTCGCAGTATCTTCTCACTAGTATCCAGTATCCCAACTGGCTGCTCCTCATATCTCAAGCTCGGGCCTATGTGATCTCAGAATGATCAACTACATGACTTGGGTCAGTCACATACCTCCTCAACTGTGAGACATGGAAAACATCATGCACTCCCTCTAGAGATGGGGGTAATACAAGACGATACGCCACCTCACCGACACGCTCAAAAATATCAAAAGGTCCAATGTATCTTGGGCTCAACTTGCCTCTGCTCCCGAATGGAATAGTGCCCCGATTAGGTGAGATCTTCAGAAACACATGTTCACCTTCCTTGAACTCCAAAGGTCGGCGGTGTGTGTCAGCCCACTGCTTCTGTCCCCGATTAGGATTGTTCTAGAATTTTAAATAATTTTTAAAGCCAAAAATATCATTTTGTAATTTATTAAATTATTTTAATAACAACTTGCAAATAATTTAAATACAGTTTGCAATATTCTAAATTGTCTGTGCAAATATTTTTGCATAGAGCAGAGCGGGGGGAGGGGGGGGGGGGGGTTGCAAATTATATTTTTGCACATAAACAAGGCCGTGGGGGGCTTTGTGTAATATAAAATATTGGGGGGGTTTCCGTAAAACTCCGTTGACCACCGCCTTCGTCCCCGACTAATCCCCGACCAGCAGCCTAAACCATAACCCCAATTCCTAAACTAATGACCGAAACCCTAATCTAACACTCGACCCAGTCCTATAAATAGACCCCTAGTCGAAACCCTAATCCTATTCTACTCCCCGACCACCACAGCCGCCGCCCTATCCTGTTCTTCTCCGACGAATTTGTCGAAGACCTAGATCTAGGAGCGTTGCCATTCCAGCTATCGCCGTAGCCGCGCACCACCACCAAACAGTTCGTCTCGGCGTGACGAACTCATCCATATTTTTCTCCTGCCGTTTCGAAGCCTCCTTCGCCGTATAGCGCCCTCGACATCCACCGCCCATCGGACACGTACGTATCATCTCGTCTCTTGTGTCGCTCTGTGTCTCATGATTATGTCACTAGACTCGCCTGACACGAGGAGCCTAGTCGTGTACATGGACACGTGAGATTCGTGTCGTACGTGTCGTGCTTGCCGTCGACATGGAACTCGGTGTCGGGTTCTATACTCGTGTCCCTAACTGTCAGGACACGGGTAAAATTATAAAGGGTTATCGGCTTAAATTTATGTTAGCGGGTTTAAACCCGCACAGTAATAGGTTTTAGTTTAATGGTTTACTGTGTATAATGGGTTTGGGTTTTGGGCCCAATGGGTTTTGGGTCGGATTTTATATATATATATATATATATATATATATATAATATATATATAAAATATATATATATATATATATATATATATATATATATATATATATATATATATATATATATATATATATATATATACACTGTTATATATATACTGTTATATAATATATATACTGTATTTATATATGTATATATTTTATATTAAGTATATATATATATATATATATATATATATATATATATATATATATATATATATATATATATATATATATATATATATATATATATATATATTTCAAATATAATTTGAGCAATATGTTATTATGTACAAATTTACAAGTTATTTTATTATTTGATTCTATGACTTATATATTTCATTACCTTAATATATATATATATATATATATATATATATATATATATATATATATATATATATATATATATTATTAAAATACTTTAATATTCATTTATATATATTTTTAGTATATGTATTTTCGTATTTTGATTTATTACAACCATTTGAGTCCAGACGTAGCATGGGTTTGTGGACTTAAATGAGCCTAAATACATTCAAGGCCTGTATGAGTCATTCAGACTTGATTCATGGTTTTGGGTCCCGTATCTGGACTCCGGTTCAATTTTGTATACGTGGATAAAATAGTAAATAATTAATTGTTTATTTTTCAGAAATTGTAACTTGCTGTATTTGAATTTTTTTTATATATAGTTTAATGCTGTAAAAATCTGAAAAAATTTGTATTTAAATACTATGTTAAGTTAGCCAATGTAATATAATTTTTCCTGGATTTAATTAGTAATTTTGTCATTTTATAAAAATAGGAAAATAGAACTCATTTCCAGGATACTTATGTTTACTGATTTTTAATAAATAGCTATGAGGGTTTCTAAATTCCAAAACAATTAGTATAAATTTCTATAATTAACAAGGTTGAGTTTAGAGCTTTGTTTTGTAATTATTAGGATAATATAACTATTTTAATAATTGCTAGGGTGAAGTGTACAGATGGAATTATTATTTTGATAATTGTTTTTAAGTCATGACTTGTGATTTTTGGGTATTTCTAGTATTTAAATGTTGACCTACCTTAGAATAGAAGACCTAGAGGTTGGCTTAGATACCATTTCACCTCACGTTGGATTCCTATGCTAATTTCGCTTAGCTAAGTATCCAAATACGTCGTGTCACACCAGTAATGTTAGTCTTTGTTTATAACTCAGATAACTGAGATAGTTCATATTTATGACAGTTCCAGGACACCAGATATCTATAGTATTTCCTTCACTACTTTGTTTTGCTAGAGGCAAGTACCTCTACAAACTTAATTTACAGCATATAATAAATTGTGTATAAACTATGTTAAAATAACGATATCTAAACTGCAAGTCATACCTCTACATGTTTCACATGCTTTATACTGCTCTCAGTATCCACCATGTTTCATACCATTCTCATATCTCTCACATGTTTAGAATCTGGGTTATGGAGAAACTGATAGTTGAGTACGTGATCATGTTCCCTTCTCACGTACGTACGTACCGAGCAAGGTTGACATTTTATGTATACCTTGTCGTAGGCGCACCAGCGGTATCTGTACATATGTACATCTATCGCTTGTTTACTTTTACGAAAGTACATTTTATATACTTGTGCCACAATATATTTTACACCTATTGACGATCACGTACATGCTACAGTTTTAAACATTACATATATATCTGTCTCTATGACATACGTATCATTGCCATGATAGATTGTGATATGACATGATGCCTGTTTATTATACTCTTGTTTATTTTATGTTTCGTATATTTAGTTTGCTAGAATCAGTACTTGCTTTCGTCCTGATAGGATAACGTTGTAGGTATACTTACCGAGAAAGAGTTGCTATGTGATTCCTATTATGGAGTCACCATCGAGGATCAGACTTTACCTTACGAGGATGTACCTGCGGGGAAACTCTCTAGTTTGTTTAGTTGCTCGGGACTTTTGAGAGTAGTCATGTTTCGACTATGTATTTTGATACTGGACCTGTATCCAATTTTATGTCTTGACTATGTATTTGGAACATATTTATATACGAGATGATTTTGTGTTTGGGATATTACTCTGACACAACATCACATATAGAACCGTTAGCACACTTTGATTATATATTGTTTGTCTTTAGAACAGCTTACTACGCTTTATCTCTAGCGTAGGCTGGACATGACTCGGCCCGGCCCAACAATTTAGGTAGCGGATCGTGACATGTTTTTAGTGGTGGCCCACGCAGGTCCCGACTAAATTGTTTGGTTACGTCACTGTACCAAGCATGCCTGCAATTAGGAACTTAAGGTAACTAGATAACACTAGGAATAACATTTAGAACACCTAGAGGATTACTAGGATTGCAACATAGGAATCTCATCGTAGCATATACTCGTTATTACAAACTAGACTTTCTTGTTGTTTATGATTGTTTTCTTTAAAGAGTTTTTATAAGTTCTTTTATTTATTAGATGGTGCTCACACGCTCGTCCCAGTATGCCACCCCTGAAAATGGCACACTTCCTATCCAATCGGTTGACCAGTTGACCGATGCACCTCCACCTACCATACTCCTCCACTCCACAAATCCACCAACCCAGATGCCTCCACCACCTTCCACATCACAGTCCCAGCAGGTCTCGATACTCCCACCACCACATATTAGTATACCTACCCAGGCTTCCGTCACTCTCGACGGGAACCAACTGCTCACTCTGATCCAGGGGTTCCTAACGACCCATCAGGAGCAGACCACCCTACTCCGCTGGAGCATAGAGCGTTCTGAGGAGCGTACCATGGTCCCACCACCGGAAGAGCCACAGCAGAGAGCGGGGAACATCAAGGACTTTATGGGCTTGAACCCTAGGGAGTTCATGGGGACTGAGGGCATCATAGTAGCAGATGACTGGCTAGACTCGGAAGAGAGGAAGCTCCTTGGAGCTAGGTTGCCGGATGACCTTCAGGTCGAGTCAGCAGAATTTCTGCTGACAGACTTGGCAGGAGTTTGGTTCAGGAATGAGCTACTATTCATGAGAGGGAGGGCCACATGGGATCAGTTCAAGATCCAATTCAAGAAAAAATTCTTCTCGACCACCGCTAGGGTAGCCATAGGGCTATAATTCCAGAACATCCAGCAGAAAAACCATTCTGTTGACGAGTATGCAGTGGAGTTTAGTCGTTTGAGTAGTTTCGCTCCTAGTCTAGTTGCAGACCAAAAGGAGATGACGCGTAGACTTTGCCATGGTCTAGTTTCAGACATTGGCATTCTTCTAGTGGCGAACGGGACGACTGACTACTACCAGAGCCTAGAGTTGGGCCGGAGCATAGAGGAGCATCTTCAGTCTTGCAAGAGGCCGGCTTTCGTACACCACGAGGGACCTTCCAAGCGCCAGGCTTTCCAGCCGAGAGCACCGACGCCGCACCAGCAGACATAGCGTCCTCCTACACCACATCACCCCACCCCACCAGTTAGAGCCCCCGGACCACGGCAGCAAAAGGGAGCTGTGTGTTCATTTTGTAGAAGGCCAGGGCATGATCACTCCGTCTATAGGAAGAGGTTGGGATAGTATTTAGCTTGTGGGTCTACCACCCATTAGCTTCAGGACTGCCTAGTAGCAAGGGTACTAGGTACGGGACCACCAACTAGAGGACCGCCGCTTCCGATGCTGCAGCAGAGGTTCGGGCAACATCTGCAGCAGCAGAAGGGACCCCAGGGGAAGGCTTATAGTCTAGCTCTTGAGGCAGAGCCGGAGCAGGTTTCGGAGCCAGACTATTTGGCCGACGTCATCACAGTTCATGTTTATTTGCATACTTTTCTAGCTCTATGCTTATTTGATTCTGGTGCATCGCATAGCTTTCTGTCATTAGATTTTTTGTATAAATACCACTTAGTAGCTACACCTACCGAGGAGATGATTAGAGTAATTGAAGTGCAGGTAGGCAACTCTAGTGGGGAGTGAATAGAGTTTATAACAAAAATGATCAATTAAAAAATTAAACTCTCTTCACCAACTAATTAATAATCAGAGGAAAAGAAATACGAAAATAAATAGTAGAGAGCAAGCACAGCACAGCAAGATTTTTAACCTGGTTTTTCTCGTAGAGGACTAGTCCAGGCCTGAGAACTCTAGCTCAGGATTGAAATCCACTATTTGTGAAATAGGGTTACAACCATGTGCCTTTTTACAGAAGAGCACGCAAAAATTCTTTCAATGATCGCTTTGACAAAACTTGGACTTTTCCAAGTGACTTACAACTTCTTGCACTTCAAACTTCTAGCTGGATCATACCGAGCAACTTGGACGGTTGGGAAGTTTGAATGCTAAGTGGATGGGAAGGTAAGGCTCTTGAATGTATAGGCTATGTAAGAGAAGAAGAAGAGAAGAGTAGATAGTTTCAAATGAGAGAAACCAAGGCCTATTTATATGGTTCGGGGTAGGCAGAATTCATCCAGAATTTGGTATAAATAATTCAAATTTTTGGCCGTTGGACAACTAGCAGTGATCAAGACCTAAAAATCAGCATCCTGAATTTTAGGGGACCGAGTTTGGTCCGAACTCTGTGGGAGGCAAAGTTCGGCCCGAACTCTGTCTTTTATGGACAGAATATTCTTTGTGAGCTTTGGAATGAATGAGTTGATTGGGATTTGGGCTAAGTAAACCTATAAATCTATATCTAGCCCAAAGTTGCTCAGTATGACCCAACGTACATCATCCTATACTCAAGAATAATAAAAATACAGACTCCAGTATACACAGAATAGTAAATCTCCAAGCAGTTGTGATCTTGAACCAATGAGCTGAGTAGATTGATTTCGAGCTCGATGTGTCAAATTGGACTATGACAAATATTGTTTTGTTAATTTTTAAGATTAGGTTGACTGTGATTCTGTTTGGGTCAACAATCTCCCCCATTTTGATAATTGACAAAATATGATATTTATATGTCTTAATATTCATACATGGACACATTATGGCTCCCCCCGTACTTGAACAATTGTACTCCCCCGTAAACTGATATTTCCTGTAAATACTCATCCAAAAATACATATCCAAGTATACACAATTTATAGTGCTAATACATATAGCAATGATCATAGTTTGAAGACAAATATCAATGGTTCTCCCCCTTTTGACAATCAGCAAAAATGGAGACAAAAGAGAGAAGTAATAAAACTACCATTCATATGATGAAAAAGAACATACAAGGAGTAGTGATAACTAATAGCAAACAGAGCCATAGAGTTTAAAAACATAAAGACATAACCAAAAATAAACATAGTGCCAAAATAAACATAGTCCTAATCATCAGTGGCAGTACAAATGGCCATATCCATCAAGGAGCATGTGAAGGCCCCACACCATCAAAACCGGTACGACGGGGATCCACAAATGCTGAAGTCGGATCAAGATAGCGACGAACCCACGAATCGTTAATACGATAACCGTCGCGAGACGGATCACGCATCATCGGAATCGGCATCGTCGGATGGGAGGCCATGGAGTACTGAATGTCATGGATGGAGTTGCTGAGGGCACTCATCTGCAGAGTGGTACGGTAGTCCATCTGCGTCCAGCGATCATCCATCTCAGCCCAGCACTCATCCTCCAAACGGAAGCGATCACGAAGCATAGTCTGAAGAGAGTCCAGTGTAGCAGTGTACTCGGAAGCAGGTGAATCGGGAGTCGCAAAGGGTGCAGGAGAATCAGGCTCCTCAGCAGCATCAGACTCAGAAGAAGCTACAACAACAACAGTTCTCCTTGCCTTAGTCAGAAAGACAGGAGGGGGCAAGGACTGACACTGATCCAATGGAACATGAAAGGCACGAAAGATCAAAGGAAGATACATGGAATAAACCAAATATTTTGGTTTAGGCCTAGCACGAATCATCCAATCCATCATCGTGCGAGGAAAGTTGAAGGGGACGCAAAAGTAGAGAAAGAAAAGAGCAGTAATCTCAAAGTAAGTAACTTCATCTGTTGATCCAGCTTTTGGCAAGACCGAAGAAAATATAATTTGATGAAGTTCATAAAAATGATTATTGAGATGTTTATCCATAAGTTTTCGAGGGGAAGGATTTGGAGAACAAAGATCACCCTTGAAACTTTCCAACGTGGTCTCTCCGGGAAAAACAAAGTCCCGGACATCATCAAGCCGTTCCCAAGTGTTTGACTCGGGCAAACCAAGTAGGTCGGCTAACTCAAAATCATCAAAAGATATGTTTATACCGGCGACACGTGAGTAGATGCGTGTGCGATCATAAGTCGTGTTGCAATAAAACATTTATATGGCATTCCACTACACCAAAATACCATATTCCTAACACATAAATTTTTCATATCCTAACGGCTTTTTACCGTTATAATTTTCTAACAGCAAAAAACCATTAGCTAATATTAAAAACCGTTAGTATAAATGTAAAATAATGAATTTTAAAATTCATAACGCATAATATATTTTTCCAACGGTTATAACAGTTAGAAAAAAATATATTTTATGTCATGTGACCTTCACATGATATTTAGAAGTGTTACAAATGTGTTATTGGAGGAGTAATATTTCACATCCTCATTTCTCTTGCCCGAGCCTTCATTCCCCAAGCCCTAGATCAGCTCTTTCCCCTCCCTTACGGTCCCATGTCTCGACACCCCCTTCTCCTCCTCCTCCTCCTCCTCCTCCTCTTCCTCTATCACCAAGTCAGCCCTAAACTGAGCCCTCTACCGCCTCCTCATCGGGACCTCTCATGCCCATCGCAGCCTCCCTCCTCCTCCACCGCAATCCTCGACTGTGGGGAGGTCAACCGGGCCACAGGTCCTAATCCCACAAAAACCTTATAATCTTCTTCTTCTCCATTAACTCGTCGTCCATGGCCTCCCTGTGCTATTTCCCCCAAACCCTAGCCGCCTTGAGGAGCTTCGACAGCTCGAGCAGGACCTCCCTTCCTTACCCTCGCTGATGGTCACCACTACACCAGAATCCTTCCAGAGGAGGTTCCTCGTTAATCTCGTAAGTGAGAACGAACTCGTTCTTTTATTCTCTCAGTGTTCCTTTCGATTTTGGTAGATTTTCTTAGATTTTTAGCATTTTGACATGGAGACTTCTATTGCATTTAGTCATTATCAGCCCTTGTTCAAAGCATTGCATACAATCTTATCACCAAAAACAAAATTCAAGCTGAGTTGGTCGGACAAGTCTGAAATATGTACTGGATCATAAATTGGGGTAAGTTAGGAAACACAAAATAATTTTTGTCTGAGCATGGATGTTGGTTTATTTTGATGGTACTCAGATCATTGAAAATGCCATCAATGTAGATGAGCTTTGCACTTGAAGGGAATATGCGAGATGGCTTGCTAAAGCAAATTCTATGTTGGAGAGGTAATAGAAGCACTAAAACGATAACTTATGCGTGTAGAACTAATATTGCATTCCATTTAAGATACAATCTCATAAGTTATCTACCATTACATGTAGAAGTCCTAATCACATGATAGCTCCAATGATTTTGATTGCTGGTTCTATGATAACAGCATTTGATGATGTCTGTGTTAGTGACCCAAATATTTGGTGTATTCAAGGTGAGTTGAATAACACGACGTATGTTATATCGTACTAAAGTGAAGTATTCTTGTACCCCCTTTTGATAACATTGTAATTGAAGCACTTGTAGAATCTGGCATCACTGTCAGCAAACTATCAAATGTGAACTCCTCTTACATAGTGGAAAATTCAGATGCTCAAGAAAGATTTTTTTTTTCCATGAAAGGTGCTACTCCGCCTTGCTTTGTACAATTTTATGAACCAATGCTAGACCTGTTATATGAATTTCTATTTCTCACTGATCAGTTTCATATCTCAGTTTGATTTGGTAAACTGGAAAGCCATGCTAGAGTATCTGTTCACTTCTGAAGTGAAATAAAAGGTACTGATAGTCTTAGAAAATTTATTTCTTAAATTATTTGTTAGAGTTATAACACTATTTTCCTTGTGTATTATATGATGCTCTCTAAGATATAGTTCCTTAGTACCTAACATTGTCTACAATCCAGATGTTAAGGGAGAAAGTGGGCATGTTTGATTTGAGCACAAGTCGTCTGGACTCGTCGCCGCATTTACTAATGAACCTGATGGCTGGTGATAGAAGCATAACTAGAAGAGTTTTTTTTGGTATTACCTCTCTCTCTCTCTCTCTTGTTTTTGCTATAATCTAGTTTACTTTGACGAACAGGCCCGTCTTGCTAATTATTTTCTTAATTGTTCGGGAAATGGTGGAATATCCTTAATTGTTCTGTTAATGAGTAGATAATGAGCAGAAAAAGCTAAAATTATAGTAAGAATTCATGATTTTGAAGTTAAGAATGTTCTCTATACAATTTGAATATATGTCTTAGTAATGCTATGATTGTATCAATTTTTCCTAGGTTATTATTCTCATTAATTCTTCATTTTCCCTTTAATTCTGCAGTTTGTTATTCCACTTAGTTGTTTAGGTGACTAGCTGGCCTATGCCATTGGTCCTATCTTAGTTACAACTATGTCTTTCTTTCTTTTTTGAACAACTTGCTAGCATTCACATGGACTTTAACATGATTATCTTTTTTTTATAGTTAGTCATATTTCCTTGCATTTTATTTGGTTTCGTGCCTGCTTTTCAAATTCACGCTTATTTGAATGCATTTATAAAAAGCATTTTCTTCCATGATATCTGACATGTGCTACTGATGCTCCTGATTTTGCACTGCACAAGCCATCTAATTTATGTACGTTTAGGGATCCTTGTATGATGGTTCGATAAGGTTTTATTTTATTGCCACATAAAACGACATAATAAGGTTTTATTTATATATAGACTACTTATCAAAATCTAGAGCTCGTCTTTCTATTACTTTTGCTGTAAGAAATTTGGAGGACATTGACCATCTAATCTAAAATAGATAATCTTACACTAACCATTTTGCCTGCACTAAACCTTTTCATACTTTTGAGGTTTTTACGTTGTAACGAAGCTCATGGTGAATTCAATGATCATATTCTTCAGTTTTAGATAATATTATGAGCAATTGTCTACAAGGTGCACAATTAGTTTGAACATAAACAAATAGTATTTGCCTAATTTCTTTGTTGTAGGATATCACCCTACTAAGGTCAGATGCTACATGACTTATGTATCTATACCATGGTGACCTGAAAGTTTATTGTTTATTTTTATGCCCAATGCTCATAGAGAACCATCTGAGATATTGATATGCTTGAACACCTATTTCGCTATCCGAAGTACTTTGTGTCTCAAATCATAACTCCTATAGCTGATCGATATATAATCATCATATAAACATGTCTAAAACTTCATATCATCAACAGAGCATATCCATAAAATGATTAAAACATCTTTCACAAGATAACTGTCACATTGATTCGTAAATCACCATATGTTAACCATGTATACTTTCACCACCCTGGATAACCATACCTCCAGATGTTGCTTGTGTTGGCCATGTGATAGTTTTGAGCTGTAACTGACTTGGGTTAAAATTAATTCAAATGTCATGTCCACTGCATAAGTCCTGTTCAATTTCTCTAACTTGGCAGATTTATGGCCCATCTCAGCGCAATGACTATGGTTCTAATTCATTTCCAGGTGTAGATGATGCCATTTAGAACGCAGAGTTTGAACACTTCAGAATCATGATGCTTTGTACAATATGAAGTTTAGATGGCTGCCAGGGCGGTAACTCAGGCATCGATAGTCCTTATTGGAGAGCTTATTTGAACTAAAGATGAATTTCCTACATGATCATCCAATCGCTTTGTACAGATTCCACTTGATCGTGTATGTATGTGTGTAGAGAGGTTTAGATTTTGATCCAAAAAAGAATTGTTAATATTAGAGTTTTATTTTTCTGTGTTTTAATTACTATTCATTCTGACAAGAGAATGCTCTTTCTTCTTGGCATTTCTAATTTTATCCTGTAAACAGTATCAGATTTTATTGCATTTAAATTCAATAGTTTATTGTCAATAAGCCACCAATTCATGGTTCTGGTAATGTGGTTACCTTGAAGTGTTAGTTCTTTGCCTTGAAAACAAATCAGTTTGAGATTTATCTTACATCGAGGAGTTTATTTTAATATTATATCATGTTTATTCAACCTGAAGTTTAGACCTGAATAATTAGTTCTCTTATTACAGGTTCTCGGTAATGCCAAAGGTGCTGTTGCGGTGGTGGTGTCAATTTTAATATTCAAGAATCCGGTGTCAGTTACAGGGATGCTTGGCTACACTCTTACAGTCATTGGAGTCATTCTTTACAGCGAATCCAAGAAGCGCAACAAATGAACATGCCTGGAGGGATGGTAGGAAGTCAGCATTCTTGTTAATTATACAAGTGGGTAGCAACAGCTTCCCCAAGCCTGCAATCAGTGGGCATCGTGGGTGTCACTGTTACCATTTTGTTGCACCCTGATCATTCGATAGATATCGAGAAAGGTTTTTTTTTCCTGCATCAGACTAAATAGAGATCAGTTGAGTAGTAAGGATAGAAAAAGAAAATTCAATAAGAAGGAACATTCTTTCTCCTAACTGGGGACCCATTCTTGTCCCAGATCTCTTTGGTGAAGGGATTGGAGGCCTAACATTCTTTGCAATCGATTCAGGTTTTAGATCAGATACTCGCTATTTTTGTTACTCTGATGGAGGATGTTCCTCATGACTTTCTAGTTCATGTTAACGAGTAATTTTGGTACTTTTGCCAGGTGAAGGACTGAATTTTGTTATTTACTATTGCATTTAAATTCAATAGTTTATACTTGACATGTGGACTGATGCATCGTATTTGTGCCTAATACATGTGGGGTGCTAATGCTTATGTTAACAAAAACGTGTTGGGATATGGCTAGTTGAAGTATCACTCTTTTATGTAGTAAATGTTGTTGAAGTAAATTTTAAGCTCATCTGTATGGTTTTGAAAATATGGTATGCAGATTCAATCTAGAGCTATCGCACCTCTGTTGGAAGGAAAGGATGTCATGGGTGCTGCAAGGACGGGTTTTGGAGGGTTCTGGAAAGACACTTGCTTTCCTGATTCCTGCGGTTGAATTGTTATATAATATCCACTTTATTGCACGAAATGGAAATGGTTGTCATAATTGGCCCTACTAGGGAGCTTGCCATCCAAGTAAGCGTTTATTTATACTGGCATAAGTCTGAAATATAGCTTTGATTTCTTTACATGCATAATTCATAATTGTTTCAAAGTACAAAGGGTTACGATTTAGTGTTTGTACAGTCCTGCTTATGCATATTTTCTAGTTGAATGTGTAGGTATATTTGCTTAAAGCAGTTATGTGCTCTTGACACAACATGGATGATTCTTGAACTTCTTGAAACTAGCATATTTCCTTTCTGTTCTCTTATCTTGCTTTTATACTAATGCGTCACTCTTTCTCCTCTGGATCGTTCATATTGTATTTTTTTTGCAAAATAACCATTTTCTTTGCAAAAGACCTCTATGGAGCGAGTAGGCCTCCAAGTTCTTAATACAAAGGCCTCGTAGGATTAATATCGTTGTAAACCAGCATGGTCTCTGCTGTATCAAGGGGACATTGCAAGATGTTTGTACTTTTCGTTGATTGTATCCAGATTAGAAGTTGAAGCTCTTCTGATATACTCAAGAAGTAGAGGATTCAATAGGAATCTGATGTTATATATAACTTACCAGTTGACTTTGCTTTGCATAACTATTCTCCATTAGTCTTGTATTACACTTACACTGTTCTAAAATTGGCCTAGGGAGCTATACCTTATGTTGGATTGTTATAGGAAGCTGTACAAACGTTCCTTGTGCGTGTGCGTGTTAAAAATTATAGACTAGAGGGATATGGGCCACGTGACAATTGGATTCACATACAATAATTTGTTTGTTGTATTTGTACTGTTGTCTTGACTTGACAATAAGTTTCTTCTTGTTGAGGGATTGTCATTGCAAATTCATCTTTGATTGCAGCCTACAATGTAAGACTAAGAAATAAAAAAGAAGGACATCACTTTCAATTGAAAAACCTGTCAAATCCTACTATGAATGGTTGCCTTAGTCCCTACCATTTTCCCACACGCCACAACTTAAACATAATCTCGTATTCTTCCAGAACTTTTGTACTAAGTTCAATTTTGTTGTCTTTTGATGAAACAGCTGAATGCACGGCTGTGGAAGCATTCAAACATGCAGGAGAAAATATAATATTTTCCAGTGGGAGTCCATTTGAAGATGTTCCTTTGGGTTAGCAATGTCTTTTTCGTGTTTTTTGTTTGAGAATAACTAGAAATCTCATGTGCTTGTGGAATTGTTTTGCAGGAAATGGAAAAGTAGGATATGTTAACCAAGCAAATAACATATATTCCTGGGTATGGCAACTCTTATCCTTTATATCATATTATCATCATCATAATTTCTGAAGTTATTTTACTGATTGAGTTAATATAAAATAAGGATTGGATTATGAGCTCTTCTTTCTGGTGCTCGCCTGATTTCTGATAGGATGCTTCAAGCTGCAGCTGAATGTTTTAGGATACTAATATTAGGTATGATTATTATGGGTTACCACATATAGAAAAGTACAACAAATTTGGCATGCATTGACTAGTTAAACTGCACATGTTTTAGGATACTCAATAAATGAAGATGCTAAGAAATTTATACTTGATGGGAACTTACACTAGACATTCCAAACTCTCTCTCTCCAACCACACACACACACACCAATGCATCTACTTTTCTGTGCTGACTAGCATTTGCTCACAAAGACAACTGTTCTGACATCTACTATTACATATCCATTTAATACATATTGATTTTGTGATAATACTTATTTGAATTGTTCTTCTCCATTCGATTTCAGTATCTTTCTTTGTTAACTTGCAGAGATATAACCATCCAGTACTCATGCCAAGTTCAAATATTGGGATTAGTGATCTTCTAAAAAGTCCAAGTATTACATTACTCCAGAGTTCTATCCAGTACCCATGCCAAGGGAATTGCACAACTCTTGTACTACTACCCGCGTGTCCTTAACCACATCTCACTCTCGGCACAAACAAGCATTCTGATTCGAGCTTCCCAACTATCGTAGTCTTTAGATTCGACTTTTATCTACTTTTGTAATTTAATTATTGGATTGAATACATGGAATATCCTCCGAGCCTTGTTTTGCCCCCCTTTTATAGCAGGTCAATAATGGAACTTGCTTACTATTGTAATATTGTTTAAGTGATTGAACTGTGTAAGATCTAGTTGAATGGAACAATTTTGATCCTAATTTTGTATGTATATTTATATGATCCTAAATTTGGCAATGTTCATGTGCATGAAACAAATGGATTTGATTCTTAGGCTCGGTAGAGCTATAATTTTTTTTTAATAATTTTTTATCCATTTCTAACGGTTATAACCGTTAGGAAAATTTTCTTTCCTAATGGTAAAAGCTTGTTACGTTAGTTTTAGTTCTAACGATTTTTTACCGTTAGGAAATTTACTTTTCTAACGGTTTTTTACTGTTAGTAAATTTATTTTACCAACGGTTTTTTACTGTTAGGAAATTTATTTTACCAACGGTTTGTAACCGTTAGGAAATTTATTTTTCCAACGGTTTTTTTTCCGTTAGAAAAATTCCCCACGCCATAGAACCAACGGTAAAAAACCGTTACTAATAATTTTCCTAACACTTATAGTCGTTAGGAAATGGATGTTTCATATATATCTATTCACGAGTTGCAACAAGCTCATCAAGACATAAGTCATGAAAATTAGGAAGAAAATCGAAAAATACTATAAACTTAATAGGGTGTCCCGCAAAGATACTACGATGACGGAAGTCGGCAAACCATGCATTAGACATATCTAAGGACACAAAAAGACGGTCATCGTATGTGTCGACATTGATGGGTGGAGGTGGATTAAAAAGAGGGTGCACCAAGTTAGGAGGAGGATGAGGAATAGGTTGTGGTGGAGGATTAGTTTGAGGGTTTGGGTTAGGATTAGTAGAGGATTCACCAATACTTCTCCTTGGTCTTTTATCCCTACGAAGCAACCTAGGAGCCATGAAAAAAATTGAGATGTGAAGAGAAAGAGAGAGAGAGAGATATACCTTAAAAGAGACCTAAGATGGAGGAGAATAACTCCAAGATTGACTTCCTTGAGTTTGGAGAGAAATTTTCTAAGGATTGGAGCCTTCTAGGGTTAGGGTTTTGGAAGAAATATGTGTGGAGATGTAGGAAGAAGACAATAGAGGAGAGAGAGAGAGAGAGACAATTTTGAATTTATGTCTCTTTGGTCGGGTGGTCGGGTGAAACATGGGCCATCGGATGAAGAAAAGATGGACGGCTGAGAGTGATCGGAGGTTCTGGAACAAGGAGACCGAACTCGGCCCGAACTCTGCGTGAGGCAGAGTTCGGCCCGAGTTCTGGTTCCTTGGGCCAGAACTTCAAGCAGGAAATAAAAAAGGAGATTGAAATAAATTTGAATAAATGGTCAAAGATATGAATAAAAACAAGATTGAAAATTAGAATTTTCAAATGAGGCAAGCTATAAATAAAATTTAACAATATAATAACTAAGGATTTATGACATAAATCAATATGGTGAAGCTGCTATGGGGTAGCTACAGGGACCGGATCCCAGCTAGCGGTAGTCCGAAGACTAGTGCACCATGTCGCTTAGGCTTTTACGCCTTGTTGTCAGAAGGACCCTTTCGGCTTGTACCCATAGCAAAGTCAGCATAGAGAATCGTGACATAATCGATAATTACGCAGGCCAATTTAATGTATAACCGTTTCATCTAAAATTTCTAATTCCCGACAAAGAAAATTGAATCGCTCCTCGGATAATGGTTTTGTAAAGAAATCGGCCAACTGATGAACAGTGTCAATAAATTCTAAATTAATAGTACCATTCTGTTGGTGACCACGCAAAAAGTGGTGACGAATTTCAATGTGTTTCGTGCGTGAGTGACATATGGGGTTCTTAGTGAGATTTATAGCACTAGTGTTGTCACAAAATATAGGAATGTGCATAAAAGATAAGTTATAGTCTTCAAGGGTTTGCTTCATCCACAGAATTTGTGCACAACAACGACCAATTGCAATATATTCAGCTTCTGTTGTGGATAGTGCGACAGAATTCTGCTTCTTGCTAAACCAAGAGACTAGAGCCTTTCCTAATAAATGACACGTGCCGCTTGTACTTTTGCGGTCGACCTTGTATCCAGCGAAATCAGCATCAGAGTACCCAATAAGGTCAAATGATATTGATTTGGGATACCATAGGCCCATTGTAACTGTACCCTTAAGGTATCGAAAGATACGCTTAACAGCGGACATGTCTGATTCCTTAGGATTTGCTTGATATCTAGAACACAGGCAAACGCTAAACATAATATCAGGACGACTAGCAGTTAAATAAAGTAGACTGCCTATCATACCTCGATACTTATGTTGATCAACAAGTTTGTCGCTTTCATCTGGTTCTAGTGTGGTTGTAGTAGCCATTTCTTCAGCATATTCTTTGTATACTTTGACTGACAGATGAAAGTTCTATTTGATGTTTGTTTGACTTGCAGTCCAAGAAAGTAATTGAGCTCTCCCATCATGCTTATTTCAAACTCGGTCTGCATACACTTAGCAAAATCTTGACGGAGAGTTTCATCAGTAGAACCAAATATAATATCATTAACGTAAATTTGCACTAAGAGAATAGTGTCTTTGAAAGATTTTATAAAGAGTGTAGTGTCAAATTTTCCTTTTGAAAAACCTTTTTCAAGCAAAAAATTGCTTAGCCGTTCATACCAAGCTCTAGGGGCTTGTTTGAGGCCATATAGCGCTTTCTTGAGTTTGAATACATGGTCGGAAAATTTATGATTTTCAAAACCAGGGGGTTGTTTTACAAAAACTTCCTCCTTAATAAATCCATTCAAGAAAGCACTTTTCACATCCATTTGAAACAGTTTAAAGTTTTAAAAATTAGCAAATGCACAAAGCATCCGAATGGATTCAAGTCATGCAACAGGAGCATACGTCTCATCGTAGTCGATACCTTCCTCTTGGTTGTATCCTTGAGCTACTAGACGAGCTTTGTTGCGTGTAACTGAACCATCTTCATTTACTTTGTTGTGAAAACCCATTTCATACCAATAATCGAGTGATTAGCTGGCCTAGGAACGAGTTCCCAAACTTGGCTCCTCTCGAATTGGTTGAGTTCTGCTTGCATGGCAGAAATCCAAAACTCATCATTAAAAGCTTCTAAAATATTTTTCGGCTCAATTTGTGAAATAAAGGCAGTACTAGCAATGGAGTCTCTTAATGATGATCTAGTACTTACTTCGTGTGAAACCTCACATATAACCAAGTTTTCTGGATGTGACGGCTTGAAAGAAAATTTCTTTGGCAAGCCCTCCAGAGGATTGGTTTCAGTGGTGGTATTTATCAGAGTAGAAGTTGATGGCTCAACATCATCATCAAGAGTAGTTGCTACACTGTTATCCTCATCAAAAGTCACATTGGTAGACTCCACCACAATTAATGAGCGTTTGTTGAACACTTTATATCCCTTGCTCTTGGCCGTATAGCCAAAAAAAATACCATCGTCAGCTTTGGTATCAAATTTGCCTAAGTTGTCTTTGGTGTTAAGGATAAAATATCGACAACCGAAGACTCTAAAATATGAAACGTTTGGAGTTCTTCCAAACCAAAGCTCATAGGGTGTTTTCTTCGAAATAGGACGAATGAGCACCCTATTTAAAATATGGCACGCTGTACTGACAGTTTCAGCCCAAAAACATTTCGGAAGAGAGAATTTATTTAACATGACTCTAGCTATATCGCCAAGAGTCCTATTCTTCCGCTCCACAACACCATTTTTTTGAGGAGTTCTTGGACAAGAAAACTCATGATTAAAACCATTTAAATCACAAAACTTTTCAAAATCAGTATTTTCGAATTTGCCTCCATGATCAATTCGGATTCGAGTAATCATGTAGCCTTTTTCGTTTTGAACCTTTTTAGCAAAAATTTTGAAAACAGAAATGGCATCACTTTTGTTTGTATGAAAGAAAACCTAAATAAATCTAGAAAAGTCATCTACTATAACAAAAGCGTAGAGTTTTCCACCAAGACTGGCTACTCTACTAGGACCAAATAAATCCATATGAAGTAATTGCAAGGGTCTAGTAGTACTTACAGAGTTTATGGAATGAAATGAGGACTTGGTTGTCTTATTCAATTCACATTCGGCACATACTGTGTTCTTTTTGAATGTGATATCGGACAAGCCACTAACTAGCTTCTTAGTCGATAGCCTGGATATAGTATCCATATTGGCATGACCAAGACGCTGGTGCCACAATAATCTCTCATCCTTGTGAGCATAAAGGCATCTACCTGCACTGTTAGTATCTCTAGAAAGATAGAAAATATAAATGTTATCCTCTCTTATCCCTTCAAAAGCGATGTCTCCTGTTGATCTATCATAAATATAGCATTTATTTTGCCCAAAGTTAATATCATATCCATGATCAGCAAGGTGACTTATGCTGAGTAGGTTATGCTTTAACTCGGTCACTAGGCAGGCATCCTTTATTACAGGAGAAGAAGGATGACCAATAGTACCATTACCTATGATATACCCTTTTAGGTTGTTGCTGAAGGATACATACCCTTCCCTCTTCATCGATAGTGATGCGAAAAGATTTGCGTCTCTCGTCATGTGTCGCGAGCATCCACTATCGAAAATCCACTTACTTTTAGTTGAGGAAGGAAGGTCCACCTACATCAAGAGTAGATGTGACCTTTGGTACCCATGTTCTTGAGGGTCCTGAACAGTTAGTTTTTGGCATCCATGCATATATATTCCTATCTACTAATCTCCTAACTCTATATTATGGTGAGAAGTGTCCATGCAATCCATAATAGGTACAAATAGTATTCCTATTTATGTTAGGAGCATGTTGATGATGTCTATGTGTAGCATGGTGTGGAGCAGCATGATAATGACTATATGTAGCAGCGGGATGATGAGTGTATCTATATGCAGTATGGTGGTAATTTTGTTTATGTGCAACATGGTGATGATTATATCTATGTGTAGCATGGTGATTATGTGTCACATTAAATGATAGTTACGAAAATAATTTCTACGTGCATGTGGTTTGTGTGCTGTATGGAAGTGGGTATACATGTAAGCATGTTTGCATGCTGCAGGTGGATGACGTGCTTGACTCTTTTGAGTAGTGTTGTGCTTTGTGTGTGTCTCATATGATTGGGTTTGAGGTTGAGCAACCTGTTTTTCCCAATCTAGTCTCTAACTTCTTAGAGACAGCCTGCAGTTCACTAATATTAGTGTTCAAACCATAAATCTTAGTAATAGAGATCTTGTGTCTATTATTTTCTTTAGCAAGCTCAGTATTGAGTGTTGTGATCTCTTATTTTTGCCTTTTAATACGTGCTTCGGCATCATGTAGGCTTAATTTAAGCTTAGACACCTCATTTGTGACTTCCGTGGTGAAATATCTCTAATATTATCAAGCAATGAAGAGAGTCTTTGAATCTCGACTTCATAACCTTTGATCTTCTCCTTGGCATGTTTATATTTACCAATGAATTTCTTGTGGTCATTGAGTAAATTATTGAATGCATCGCCAAGTTCATCAAAAGTGAAATCATCGAGAGTTTCGCTAGCTACCTTGTCGGATGTTGCCATTAGGCATACATTGGCAGTGTCTTGAGGAGCGTCCTTTTCTTCCTCGAAGTCACTAGCTCGCTTTCATGCCAAATGCTTGTGTTGGCATATTTTCTTGAGGACGCCTTCTTGTATGGTTTTTCATATCGGTTGCTCTTCTTTGCGAATGGACAGTCTTTTCGGACGTGTCCAGTCTTCTTACAGCCGTAGCATGTTGGCTCTTCTTCGTCATCTTCTTGTGGTTCCTTCTTTCTTCGATTGAAGCGAGAAATTTCTTGAAGTTGCGAACAAGGAGAGCTTGATCATCACCTTCCGAGTTGTCGTCATCCGTCTCTTCAGGATCAGCCCTTCGACGGTGAGCTTTAAGGGCAATCTCATTTGTCTTTGGAGCAGGCTCTTCGAAGTCTTTGAGGTCAAGCTCATGAGTCATCAGCTTTTCTATCAAAGTCTCCATGGATATTGTAGTGAGATCATTTCCTTCTATGATGGCTATCACCTTAGGGTTCCAAATCTTTGGTAGCCCTCTAAGTATCTTGCAGATCTTCTCGTGATTTATATATTGTTTGCCAAGAGAAGACAAGGGGTTGATGATGTCGAGGAATCTTGTAATTATTTGTGTGATCGTCTCATTTGGCTTTATCTTGAATGCCTCATATTCTTGAGTGAGACGACTTATTTTTGACTCCTTGACTTGGGTGGTTCCTTTATGCGTCACTTCTAGAAGTCTCCATACTTCGTGAGAGGTGGTGCATGTTGAGACCCTGTTAAACTCATTCCGGTCTATTACATAAAATAAAACATTAATAGCTCTCGCGTCTAGACTCGCCTGTTTCTTCTCCTCCTCAGAATATTTGTCATGGTGCTTCTCAACGAGATCACCATTGACAACTATCCTGGCGGGCTTTTTGTAACCATCAGTGACAATGGTCCACAGGTCGAAGTCTAGCGACATGAGATAAAAGCTCATCCTTGTCTTCCAATAGGTGTAGTTTGTTCCATCAAATAGGGGTAGCCTATGAGTGGACTACCCTTCACTGTGATTGGACAACATGGGTTGAGTGGTTGCCATGGATCAGCTCTTAGGATGTTAGTCCTTGATAAGAGAACAGAGCGCTGATACCAATTGAAGTACAGGTAGGCAACTCTAGAGGGGGGTGAATAGAGTTTATAACAAAAATGATCAATTAAAAAGTTAAACTCTCTTCACCAACTAAATAATCAGAGTAAAAGAAATGCAGAAATAAATAGTAGAGTGCAAGCACAGCACAACAAGATTTTTAACCTGGTTTCCCTCATGGAGGACTAGTCCCGGTCTGAGAACTCTAGCTCAGGATTGAAATCTACTATTTATGAAATAGGGTTACAACCACGTAACTTTTCAAAGAAGAGCATGCCAAACTTCTTTCAATGATCGCTTTGGCAAAACTTGGACTTTTCCAAGTGACTTACAACTTCTTGCACTTCAAACTTCTAGCTGGATCATACCGAGCAACTTGGACGGTTGGAAAGTTTGAATGCTAAGTGGATGGGAAGGTAAGGCTCTTGAATATATAGGCTATGTAAGAGAAGAAGAAGAGAAGAGTGGATAGTTTCAAATGATAGAAACCAAGGCCTATTTATAGGGTTCGGGGTAGGCAGAATTCGGCCAGAATTCGGTATAAATAATTCAAATTTCTGGCCGTTGGACAACTAGCAGTGATCAAGACCTAAAAATCAGCATCCTGAATTTTAGGGGACCGAGTTCGGCCCGAACTCTGTGGGAGGTAGAGTTCGTCCCGAACTCTGTCTTCTATGGACAGAATATTCTTTGTGGGCTTTGGAATGAATGGGTTGATTGGGATTTGGGCTAAATAAACCTATAAAGCTATGTCTAGCCCAAAGTTGCTTAATATGACCCAACGTACATCATCCTATACTCAAGAATAATAAAAATACAGACTCCAGTATACACAGAATAGTAAATCTCCAAGCAGTTGTGATCTTGAACCAATGAGCTGAGTAGATTGATTTCGAGCTCGATGTGTCAAATTGGACTATGACAAATATTGTTTTGTTAATTTTCAAGATTATGTTGACTGTGATCCTGTTTCGGTCAACAGTAATGATGGGAGGCGGACCAGTACCCATTAGAGCCATCTATAGATGCTCTATTACTATAGCTGGGAGATAGTTTAGGGGACGATTCTTTGTGATGCCGCTTTCCGGGTATGATATCATATTGGAAATGGATTGGCTTATCTATGCTCACGCAGCTATAGACTGTCATGAGGATAGTATTTTGTTCAATCCCCCAGGTACGACACCATTCAGTATCAGAAGGACAGGGCCAGAGATCAGCCTAGAGTCGAACTGTTGTACGACAGTTGGGGAGTTAGCACCGCCACACCCTATTATTAGGGAGTTTATGGATGTATTCCCAGATGATCTTCCAGGACTTCCACCTGACAGAGATGTGGAGATCACTATAGATTTAGTACCGGGTTCATCACCAGTATCCCGGGCTTGCTATTGAGTGAACCCCAAGGAGGCCGTAGAGATGAAGGTGCAGATAGATGACCTGTTGAAAAAGGGTTTCATTCGATCTAGTGCTTCACCATGGGGAGCGTCAGTGCTTTTTGTACTGAAAAAGGATGGTACAGTCCGGTTGTGTATTGACTACCGGGCATTGAATACCATTACTATTAAGAACAAATATCCTCTGTCCAGGATAGATGATTTGTTCGACCAGTTGAGTGGGGCGAAGGTATTTTCCAGGATAGATTTGAGATTCGGTTACCACCAGGTGAAAGTCAGGGTTGAAGACATCCAGAAGACGGCGTTCAACACGAAGTATGGGCAGTACGAGTTTCTGGTGATGCCATTTATTCTCATAAATATGCCAGCTGTCTTTATGAACTTAATGAATAAGATATTTCAGCAGTATATGGATAAGTTCGTCGTGGTGTTTATCGACGACATCCTGATATACTCGAAGATGCCGGAGGAGCACGCAGAGCACTTGCGAACAGTTTTGGGAATTCTGAGGCAGGAGAGGTTGTATGCAAAATTGTCGAAGTGCGAGTTCTTTTTAGACCGAGTGGAGTTTCTCGATCATGTGGTCACTGGGGAGGGGATCTCAGTGGATCCCAGAAAGATTGCTACCTTCGAGACATGGAAGGCTTCGACATCAGTTTCAGAGATCAGGAGTTTCTTGGGTTTAGCAGGCTATTATAGGAAGTTCGTCCAGGACTTTGCTAGGATAGCTGAACCCATGACGAAGTTGACGCGGAAGGACGCAGAGTACATCTGGTCAGAGGACTGCCAGGCAGCATTTGAGGAGCCGAAGAGGAAGCTGACGACCGCTCCAGTTTTAACATGACCTTCAGGATCTGGATGTTTCACCTTTTACAACGATGCTTCAGGAAAGGGGCTAGGATGTGTCCTACAGCAGCATGGGAAAGTGATTGCTTATGCATCTAGGCAATTATGGACTCATGAATGGAACTATCCTACCCACGACCTAGAGTTAGCTGCAGTGATATTTACACTCAAGTTGTGGAAACACTACTTATATGGAGAGCGAGTGGAAATCTTTACTGACCATAAGAGCTTGAAGTATGTGTTCACGCAGAAGGAGCTAAACATGAGGCAAAGACGATGGTTGGAGTTGATGAAGGACTTCGACATCGATTTACAGTATCACCCCGGGAAGGCAAATGTGGTGGCGGATGCGCTGAGTAGGCATCCGATGGCTTGGTATTTGATAATAGATCGACATTTGTGGGAAGATCTGGAGAAACTCGGTATAAAGATAATTCAACCAGGATCAGTGATACAAATGATGGCGCTAGACACAGGTTTTATGGAACATATCAAGGAGACACAGTCTACAGATGAGAGCCTCCGCAGACTCAGAGTCCAAGCCTTAGCTGGATTGCTAGATGACTTCACCGTAGCAGAGGATGGGTCCTTGAGGCACGGCAGCCGGTTATGCATGCCGAAAGGAAAGCAGATAGAGGTGGTCTTGCAGAAGGCACACCGATCACGATATTCTATTCACCCTGGTGCCAACAAGATGTACCGTGACTTGCGGGAACATCTTTGGTGGCATGGGATGAAGAGAGATGTATCACGTTTCATTTCGAGATGCCTAGTTTGCCAGCAGGTCAAGGTAAAGCGTCATAGGCCAGCTGGTCTATTGCAGCCATTACCCATTCCCGAGTGGAAGTAGGAGCATATCACGATGGACTTCGTCTCAGGGCTTCCTCGTTCCCAAGGAGGGAAGGATGCCATATGGTTCATCGTAGACAGGCTGATAAAGTGTGCTCACTTCATACCCTTCAAGGTAGGGCTCTCCACCGAGAAGTTGGCAGAGCTATACATGTAGTAAATAGTTCGCTTGTACGGAGTACCAGTGAGCATCGTATCGGACCGGGACAGCAGATTAATGTCCCATTACTGGATAAGCTTGCAGGAGGAGTTGGGCAGTCGGCTCAAGTTCAGTACAGCGTACTACCTACAGACCGATGGACAGTTCGAGAGGACGATTCAGACACTAGAGGACATGCTGATGACTTGTGTGCTAGATTTTGGAGGATCATGGAAGAGCTATCTGCACTTGGTAGAGTTTTTATACAACAACAGCTACCAAGCCAGCATCGGTATGTCTCCCTTCGAGGCATTATATGGACGACGATGCCGTACACCGCTCTTTTGGGATGATGTTTGGGATAGAGTTATGCTTGGACCAGAGATGATTACTGAGGCAACAGAGAAGGTCAGGATGATCAGAGACGGGCTCAGAGTTGCTCAGGACAGGCAGAAATACTGGGACAATGTTAGTCGCAGACCGATGGACTTCGCTGACGGAGATATACTGTTGGTGAAGATATCACCTACTAGAGGGACGATCCGGTTCGAACGAGGCGGCAAGTTGAGCCCAAGATACATTGGACCGTCGAGATACTCGGCAGGATCGGAGAGGTAGCTTAAAGGGTTGCACTTCCACCCAACCTAGCAGGAGTTCACGATGTCTTTCGTGTGTCTCAGCTGAAGAGATACGTTCCAGACCCCAGCCATGTGCTAGATCATTCAGAGTTGGAGATCGGACCGAGTCTTGCAGTTACCAAGCAGCCAGTGAAAATTTTGGATCGGAGGGAGAAGAGGCTGAGGAACAAAGTCATACCCTTGGTCCGAGTAGCTTGGAGCCGTCACTCTCCGGAGGAATCTACTTGGGAGAGGGAGTCGGACATGAGGGAGAGATACCCTTATTTGTTCGACCCACCAGCCGCGAGGGAACCACCCGTTCCCGCCTGATAACGTAGAGGTTATGTAACTCCTCTTCCCGGATTTTAGCTTTTACTATTATTTTATTGACTTTATTTCTAGTTGGAAAAAAGTATGTGTTGTTGTCATAATATTTTTATATTCGTGAAACTATTTTCGTATGATTTTTATAAACGATATGTTTAGACATTAATTATTTAGAGAATTAATCAATTAACGTTTTGATTTAAAAATATTTTATTTGATGAATACTAAATATTATTTTGTACATTGTTATGTTGATCATTTATAGACTTAGATTATATGTTTTAGCTACTTAACAATGTCAATATTCATTTATAGAGTTTTTATACAACAACAGCTACCAAGCCAGCATCGGTATGTCTCCCTTCGAGGCATTATATGGACGACGATGCCGTACACCGCTCTTTTGGGATGATGTTTGGGATAGAGTTATGCTTGGACCAGAGATGATTACTGAGGCAACAGAGAAGGTCAGGATGATCAGAGACGGGCTCAGAGTTGCACAGGACAGACAGAAACACTGGGACAATGTTAGTCGCAGACCGATGGACTTCGCTGACGGAGATATGGTGTTGGTGAAGATATCACCTACTAGAGGGACGATCCGGTTCGAACGAGGCGGCAAGTTGAGCCCAAGATACATTGGACCGTCGAGATACTCGGCAGGATCGGAGAGGTAGCTTAAAGGGTTGCACTTCCACCCAACCTAGCAGGAGTTCACGATGTCTTTCGTGTGTCTCAGCTGAAGAGATACGTTCCAGACCCCAGCCATGTGCTAGATCATTCAGAGTTGGAGATCGGACCGAGTCTTGCAGTTACCAAGCAGCCAGTGGAAATTTTGGATCGGAGGGAGAAGAGGCTGAGGAACAAAGTCATACCCTTGGTCCGAGTAGCTTGGAGCCGTCACTCTCCGGAGGAATCTACTTGGGAGAGGGAGTCGGACATGAGGGAGAGATACCCTTATTTGTTCGACCCACCAGCCGCGAGGGAACCACCCGTTCCCGCCTGATAACGTAGAGGTTATGTAACTCCTCTTCCCGGATTTTAGCTTTTACTATTATTTTATTGACTTTATTTCTAGTTGGAAAAAAGTATGTGTTGTTGTCATAATATTTTTATATTCGTGAAACTATTTTCGTATGATTTTTATAAACGATATGTTTAGACATTAATTATTTAGAGAATTAATCAATTAATGTTTTGATTTAAAAATATTTTATTTGATGAATACTAAATATTATTTTGTACATTGTTATGTTGATCATTTATAGACTTAGATTATATGTTTTAGCTACTTAACAATGTCAATATTCATTTATAGAGTTTTTATACAACAACAGCTACCAAGCCAGCATCGGTATGTCTCCCTTCGAGGCATTATATGGACGACGATGTCGTACACCGCTCTTTTGGGATGATGTTTGGGATAGAGTTATGCTTGGACCAGAGATGATTACTGAGGCAACAGAGAAGGTCAGGATGATCAGAGACGGGCTCAGAGTTGCTCAGGACAGGCAGAAACACTGGGACAATGTTAGTCGCAGACCGATGGACTTCGCTGACGGAGATATGGTGTTGGTGAAGATATCACCTACTAGAGGGACGATCCGGTTCGAACGAGGCGGCAAGTTGAGCCCAAGATACATTGGACCGTCGAGATACTCGGCAGGATCGGAGAGGTAGCTTAAAGGGTTGCACTTCCACCCAACCTAGCAGGAGTTCACGATGTCTTTCGTGTGTCTCAGCTGAAGAGATACGTTCCAGACCCCAGCCATGTGCTAGATCATTCAGAGTTGGAGATCGGACCGAGTCTTGCAGTTACCAAGCAGCCAGTGGAAATTTTGGATCGGAGGGAGAAGAGGCTGAGGAACAAAGTCATACCCTTGGTCCGAGTAGCTTGGAGCCGTCACTCTCCGGAGGAATCTACTTGGGAGAGGGAGTCGGACATGAGGGTGAGATACCCTTATTTGTTCGACCCACCAGCCGCGAGGGAACCACCCGTTCCCGCCTGATAACGTAGAGGTTATGTAACTCCTCTTCCCGGATTTTAGCTTTTACTATTATTTTATTGACTTTATTTCTAGTTGGAAAAAAGTATGTGTTGTTGTCATAATATTTTTATATTCGTGAAACTATTTTCGTATGATTTTTATAAACGATATGTTTAGACATTAATTATTTAGAGAATTAATCAATTAACGTTTTGATTTAAAAATATTTTATTTGATGAATACTAAATATTATTTTGTACATTGTTATGTTGATCATTTATAGACTTAGATTATATGTTTTAGCTACTTAATAATGTCAATATTATTTATGTTATCCTTTCTTCTTCCAATTAATCATGATTCAATCTATTTTAGTTTGAATATGACTCAAATTACTTTGATAATATTAGAGATACATATCAAATTATTTGTATAATCCATTATTTGAATTGGATTTGAATTTATAAGATTTGGACTTTGATAAATATTAAATATTATTTAAATTATAGTAGTGATCAACTATCTAATTTAGATATCCATATATACAATTTAAATTGTTAACTTGATTTCGATTAGATCGCCCAAAGTTAATTTTAAATATTTATTAAGTTTATATTAAAATTGTCGAGTATCGTCTTTGATTGATAATAAGATTTATGAAATTATTTTAAATAAGGTTTTAGAGTTAATAAAATAAACTTTAAACTATTTTGATTATATCAGGTATTGTATTTAAATACGATGAGTATCATTTGAATTATGATTTAAATTATACTATTATATTTTAACTTACCTTGATAGTGATAAATATTATCTTTAACTAATATGATTGGTTAATTATACAGTAGTATTGCAGAATGAGAAAATCTCTGTAGATTAAATATTTTATAATTATTATCCTTTAAATTCTAATCTAGATAGAATTCTCCTAAACAAAACCTATCTCTACGTTAGTATATACGTACATCCCTCTTCTCCATATTTGCTTTCATTACCATCAACAACAAACTTCTCCCCGCCGCATGGAAGTCGACCACCGCAGGTTTTCCGACTTCCTGTCGGCCGTCAACACAGAACCCGCCACCACCAAGTCGTGCCCGACCACCCGACAACCACAACCATAGAGCCATATCACGACCCACCTCGAGTATCCCCCACGGACCATACCGCTCCCACGCACCATGGCCAGCCAACTCCGGTCACAGCCTCCAATTCACCACAACAATGCAGACCCGTGTCATCGCACTGTGTCCATGTGTCCACCACAATCACAGAGATTACCGTGTCAGGACCCGTGTGTCCGTATCCAATCCATCTTATTCCACCATGTTACAGATTACAATCAATTTTTCGGTGTCCGATAAACCAGACACCCAAACCAGCACCAACCCCGACTTACCGCACCCATCCCCTGTCGCCGGAGCCGCTACCACCACCCGGAGTCAGCCGCCTCTTTGGGTGTGACTCTCCTCCGCGATGCCCTTCCTCGAGATGCCTCTCCTCCGTGCGCCGAAACGGCTTCGCCGAGAGCTGTGCATCGTGCGCCGCCATGTCCACTTGCCGGAGCCTCCGGTGAGCGCGAGCTTTCGTCGACGGACGAGTCGACGACGAGAGCCAGCCCGCATATTCTCGAGGGCCGCGTCCGACTTCCGACACCAGTGGATTCCCCGGTCGGACCTCGCCAGAACCCGCGCCTCCGCCCCGCCACTGGCTGGAGCTCTCCTCCCAAGGCCTCCGTGCCGGCAGTGCCTTCCTCCGTGCTCCTCCGTGCGGTCCGCCCTCTCCCCGCGAAGCTCGTGCGCCGACATCCTCACCTAGATCTGGCCGTCTCTTGGCTGTCATGGTCCGCCGCCGCAACCTTGAGGACTCCGGCTCCTCGATCTTCCCTCCCTAGATCTGGACCAGTCGAGCGCCCCGGGACCGAGCACGTCGTCGTTTGGCCGGAGCTGTCTCGGTGGTGAACTCCTCCGCCGCCGGCCGCCGCTACACCAGCCTAGCGTGCGATCGCTGCCAGAACACCCAAGGTCCTCGCCTGAGGACCACAGTGGCGCCGCCCGCGCTTCCGCCGACCCTTCCTCCTCCGTGCCCTCTTCTCGGTGAGTCCCCTCTTCACTCTTCTCAACTCCTTTTTGCCCTCTTTCCCTATGTAGGAACGAAAATGCTTCTTGGAAAACAGGTGCTTGGATTAGTTTACATTTAGGAAAGTAGCAAATTGTATAAGTCCCTATGCTAATTAATTTACTTTGAGTATGGGCTGGATTAGCTGGCACTGGGCCGAGCTTGGAGAACAGGCTGAAAGAAAGATTGGGTTGATTTATTATTGTTAATGTATATTTTGGGTTATTAATATTTTATGGCATGTATATACTAAGTATACAAGTAACAGAAGAATAATTTGCTAGATTATCATGTTTTGTTATTATTAGTATTATTAATTAAAGATGATACATATTTTGGAAACAGGAGTAGATTTCGAAATTAGCGTTATTATATTATTATTATTGTTTCGATAAAGTATATCGATACTATTTTTCCAAAATTATTTAGTAACAGAAATATATGGTGTGGGCTTGAGCCTACTTCTATTTTAGAGTTTCTAATTGGTGGTATATTTTCTATCAAATTAAAGTATGGTTTTAGCTTGAAATATATATATATATATATATATATATATATATATATATATATATATATATATATATATATATATATATATATATATATATATATATATATATATATATCGTTACCTTATTGGTATTTAAATATAGTTTTGGCTACGCCGATTTTCAAACTGTATTTAGAAATCCTAAAATAAGATTTATAATATTTTTGGTACTTTTATACATATAGCTTATTGACCCTAGAAATAATAATAATATATTAAGTGTAATATTTTCTTTCTAAAAATTATAATTTTGATATGCCATGAGTATTTCTAGACTTTAAGGTATTCAACTAAAATCATATTTTGACAAAACTAAAATATAGTACCAAATAATATATATTTTCCAAAATAGATATATACATATTATTTACGCGATTCCTTCGAATATAAGTTATTGATAGTGACTAATCATATTCTTATCTTCTTGCAAATCCGAATCCATGAGTGTCGACCCTATATAAACAGGCTATTTTGGACTCAACGTGCGATTTTGTGCACGGCCCGCCGGAATCCAACTTTGGACATACGGTTGGGTTCGTATCGAAAAACCGGATCCGTAAACATGTAGTTTGACGACTTTAGAGACCGTTGACTCTGGTACGCTTTTCGGTGCAAAACGGGTCCAACGGCGGACATCGTCTTTGCCCGAAATTACCGTTTTGCCCCTGTGTCCAGAATTGAACTTAAGGACAGGCAATCCTAGCTAATTTGACTATTTTGAGAACGTTGGTAATGTTTATTTCAGCATCTGATGACTTCTGCATGTGTTGACTGATTGTGGCTCATCGAGTGGTATAGTATTATAGGTTTCTCCAGCTAAGAACCTCAGGCAAGTGCACTTTCTGATTGCTTTTTGTAACTCCACTTTTCTGAAATTTTGAAAAATTTTTAAGTTCTTAAATGATTTGGGAATGCTATTATATTTTTGTAACTTAGTTATCATTTAAATTTTACTTTGGGCTAAATTTCATTCTAAAAACCTATACTATTCTTAGTGGCCCATTACTAAAGCCCATGACCGACCTTTAATTCATGAAGAGTTATTACTCTTCACACTGTGTTATCAAGCCTATTCGAAATTTCAAATCTCAACGGCCGAGAGGGGATGGCCATGTGCTCTCCCTCACCTCTGTCCTCTAACAACCTGTCAAAAATTTTCCGCGAGTGAATTGGCCTCATTCCCACGCCACTAGTTGGCTATTTAAAGACCTTCTCTCCTCACTTTTGATGGACAATTCTTCATCTTCAATTTCTTCTTCCCCAAGCTCGGATCCAGTCGGCCATGGCGGATTGTTCTGAGGACCGAGCATTGCAAGGGGTGGATCGAGATCAGTAGGTAAATATCATGATCTTCTTGTCTCCTTGATCATTCTGATAACTCTGAGGATTGAGAACGATCAATCAATGATTGATCATTTGTTCTTCCTGGATCCAGTCAGTCGACTTGATCGGGAGAAGAACAGATCGATCAACGATCATTGATTCGATCCATACTTCCAACAATCCTTCATTTTGGAATCAATAATTTCTGACCACCATATGTTTGTTGTTTTCCTCATGAAACCGATTTGATCCTACATGAAATTAATTTGAAGCAGTCGTTTACATCTCGATCTCTCTGATTGGACCTGTTCATATTTCGACCCCTGATTTCATAGTGGAGGTAAGACTTTTAGATCAAATTCTTATGATCTAAGCAAACCTCTGAATTCTCTTCCTATTGATTTGTAGATCAAATTGCTTCTAGTGAACACTGATCTGTTCTTCGAGAGCTGTACTCTTTCGATTGTAAGTCTCCCTTGAGTTAATCTTTTGTTTTAGAAATTTCTAAGGTTGATGGATCAGTGATGATATAGTTTGAGTTTATCGATGGTTCATTATCATCAAATCTGGTAGGAACGGTTGGATCGAGCAGTTGTGTGAAGCAGGACTTCCTTCTTGATTCAGAGATTGTCATTGAGGAAATCAAACAGGTACATTCTGATCAGAAGGATTAAATTCCATAGTTCTTTAGACACATGTACATGTTGAATTGAGTCAATTCTGATTGCTAAATAGAGGATGAATTAAATGCTTAATTTAAGTATGATTCTAAGAGGGTGTGTCTCAATTTGTTTTGTTTATCAGTACGGACTGAGCATACAAATTCTTAGTATGATGCCTGTTTGTTTTTTTTGAATTTATGGAGTAGTATAATGAGAATTGTATCAACCTGGCGTGAGGCTAATAGTGTATCAGTTCCCTGTTCTAAATAGTTGTGCCAACCTAAACATGAGTCTCACTGATTCTAGTTGGAATCGAATGATTAGAAACTGAATTATTGAGCTGTCATAATATGTGTATGGATGACTGATTTGGATATCAGTCTTAAACTGAGAAAACCTGTCATGTATGTTTCATTTATCAATTTATATGTGCCTCCATATATAAATTAATATGAGTTTTCATATATAGATTGATTTGTAGATTCGTATATGAATTTATATGTGTTTTCATATATGAGTTTATATGTGATTTCCTATATGGAACAGTAGATTCTTCCTGTTAAATTATAGATATCTTTTTCATTTGAACTGAGGATAACTGATGAGAGTGTGGGTTTTGGTTGAACTAATCTCTAGGATAGTGAAGGTTGTTTGATTATAATGGACTGTCTAGAATGGTTTGAGATATCAGTTGACATGAACCTTGCCTGTACCTTCAAGTGTCCTGATTCTAGGGGGAAATCAGCTGTACACTGATTGTGTTCTGATTCTGGGAAGGGGTTAATGTAGGATGATCTGTTGTGGAGTTGGGTTTTAACCTCAGTTGTTGGTTTACACAACAGAGTTATCAGGAAAACCTGGGAGCATAATCATAGCTTGGTTGCTTTGATTGCATCTTTATCCTTGAGACTATATCACCTATAGTGATGAAGAACTCATAATCAATGTGATTACCTAAATTGATATTTATATATATATGACATTAGTTCATTAGAAGACCTGAAATCTCACCTGCATTTGTGTTTCATTACTCTTTTTGGTCGAATTGAGAGATTTCAGTATGAGATTGAATTGTATATTTCACCTGAACCATGGGTTCCATTCTCAGGAACCTGGGAGTCTCAAGTTATCTGAGACTCTTTGGAAGAGTGTCTTAGGAAAGAACATGAGAGTTCATTCTCAGAGAGGTGAGTGTCTCAGGAAGACTGAGAACATGGGAGACCATTCTCAGGAACCTGAGAGTATCAGCTAAGTGTATAGGATAATTTGTAGGACAATGAGGGCTACTGCAGTAATTAAATAGTGTGTATGCAAGTGTATCAGGATACAAAGGAAATGCAAACATAGGACATGTCCTAATGCAGTAGCTAAGTGGCAGGTCATGGCAGTGGCTTAATTGCATTGCAGGATAGTGTCATAAATGGAATTGCAGTGGTGTATGCTGTGAAAGGTATTAAAGTGCAGTGTAGATGTGTGTAGTTGTATGTACACAAGCAATAGGACATGCATCTAGGAGTTAGAGTGTTAATTAATAACAGTGGTTGATAGAAGGCAGTGAAATGAGAATGGGTGTGTGGATACAAGAGTGTTTGCAGGACATAATTTAGGATGCAGTAGTTTACTAATATGCAGAACATGATGTGATGCAGGATCAGAACCCACATGTGCAGTGGTTGAATGCATTTAGGGGGAAGGATAAGTTAATGTGTTACTCGAGTAGTAGTACCATGAATGGGGACTAGCTGGGCTTTTGACCAAAACAGGACCTTTAGGTTCCTTAACCCTTTAGCTAAATTTTGTATTTGCAGGTTACTATAGTCTAGGATATATTTTATGGCAAGTTATAAGGGTACATGGTAGGTATATTAAAGGCTAGATAACCAAGCTTATGAACCATAGATTATAGAATCAGTTAAGTTAAAAATGAAGTGTCAGCTTTATAAACATATGGTTAATAATAGTTGGTCCCCTATTTGAGGATATTATATTAAGTAGTATATAGATAC
>JANAVB010021600.1:45486858-45530449 GCA_029216955.1 Iris pallida
TACGTCGTGTCACACCAGTAATGTTAGTCTTTGTTTATAACTTAGATAGCTGAGATAGTTCATATTTGTGACAGTGCCAGGATACCAGATATCTATAGCATTTCCTTCACTACCTTGCTTTGCTAGAGGCAAGTACCTCTATAAACTTTATTTACAGTATATAATGAATTGTGTATAAACTATGTTAAAATACTGATACAAGTCATACCTCTACATGTTTAACATGATTTATACTGCTCTCAGTATCCACCATGTTTCATACCATTCTTGTATCCCTCACATGTTTAGAATTTGGGTTATGGAGAAACAGATAGTTGAGTACGTGATCATGCCCCCTTCTCCCGTACGTACGTACGTACCGAGCAAGGTTGACATTTTATGTATACCTTGTCGTTGGCGCACCAGCTGTATCTGTACGTATGTACATCTATCGCTTGTTTACTTGTACGGAAGTACATTTTATATACTTGTGCCACAGTACATTTTATACCTATTAACGATCACGTACCTGCTACAGTTTCAAACATTACATATACATCTGTCTCTATGACATACGTATCCTTGCCATGATAGATTGTGATATGACATGATGCCTGTTTATTACACTCTTGTTCATTTCATATTTCGTATATTTAGTTTGCTAGAATCAGTACTTGCTTTCATCCTGACAGGATAACGTTGTAGGTATACTTACAGAGGAAGAGTTGCTATGTGATTCCTATTATGGAGTTGCCATCGAGGATCAGACTTTACCTTAGGAGGATGTACCTGCGGGAAAACTTGTCTAGTTTGTTTAGTTGCTCGAGACTTTTGAGAGTAGTCATGTTTCGACTATGTATTTTGATACTGGACCTGTATCCAGTTTTATGTCTTAACTATGTATTTGGAACATATTTATATACGAGATGATTTTGTGTTTGGGATATTACTCTGACTCAACATCACATATAGAACTGTTAGCACACTTTGATTATATATTGTTTGTCTTTAGAACAGCTTACTACGCTTTATCTCTAGCGTAGGCTGGATATGACTCGGCCCGGCCCAACAATTTGGGTAGTGGATCGTGACATATTTTTAGTGGTGGCCCACGCAGGTCCCGACTAAATTGTTTGGTTACGTCACTGTACCAAGCATGCCTACAATTAGGAACTTAAGGTAACTAGATAACACTAGGAATAGCATTTAGAACAACTAGAGGATTACTAGGATTGCAACATAGGAATCTCATCGCAGCATATACTCGTTATTACAAACTAGACTTTCTTGTTGTTTATGATTGTTTCCTTTAAAGAGTTCTTATAAGTTCTTTTATTTATTAGATGGTGCTCACACGCTCATCCCAGTATGCCACCCCTGAAAATGGCACACTTCCTATCCAGTCGGTTGACCGGTTGACCGATGCACCTCCACCTACCATACTCCTCCACTCCACAAATCTACCAACCCAGATGCCTCCACCACCTTCCACATCACAGTCCCAGCAGGACCCGATACTCCCACCACCACCTATTAGTATACCTACCCAGGCTTCCGTCACTCTCGACGGGAACCAACTGCTCACTCTGATCCATGGGTTCCTAACGACCCATCAGGAGCAGACCACCATACTCCGCCGGAGCATGGAGCGTTCTGAGGAGCGTACCATGGTCCCACCACCAGTAGAGCCACGACAGAGAGCAGGAAACATCAAGGACTTCATGGGCTTGAACCCCAGGGAGTTTATGGGGACTGAAGGCATCATAGTAGCAGATGACTGGCTAGACTCGGTAGAGAGGAAGCTCCTTGGAGCTAGGTTGCCGGGTGACCTTCAGGTCGAGGCAACAGGATTTCTGCTGACAGACTTGGTAGGAGTTTAGTTCAGGAATGGGCCACTATTCACGAGAGGGAGGGCCACATGGGATCAGTTCAAGATCTAATTCAAGAAGAAATTCTTCTCGACCACCGCTAGGGTAGCCATGGGGCTACAATTCTAGAACATCCAGCAGGGGAACCGTTCTATTGACGAGTATGCAGCAGAGTTTAGTCGTTTGAGTCATTTCGCTCCTAGTCTAGTTGCAGACCCAGAGGAGATGATGCATAGGTTTTGCCATGGTCTAGTTCCAGACATTGGCATTCACCTAGTGACGAACGGGACGACTGACTACTACCAGAGCCTAGAGTTGGCCCGGAGCATAGAGGAGCATCTTCAGTCTTGCAAGAGGCCGGCTTCCGTACACCACGAGGGACGTTCCAAGCGCCAGGCTTTCCAGCCGAGAGCACCGACGCCGCACCAGCAGACATACCGTCCTCCCACACCACATCACCCCACCCCACCAGTTAGAGCCCCGGGACCACGGCAGCAGAAGGGAGCTGTGTGTTCATTTTATGGAAGGCCTGGGCATGATCTCTCCGTCTGTAGGAAGATGTTGGGACAGTGTTTAGCTTGTGGGTCTACCACCCATCAGCTTCGGGACTTCCCAGTAGCAAGGGTACCAAGTGCGGAACCACCAGCTAGAGGACCGCCGCTTTCGACGCAGCAGCCGAGGTTCGGGCAACATCTGCAGCAGCAGAAGGGACCCCAGGGGAAGGCTTATAGTCTAGTTCTTGAGACAGAGCCGGAGCAGGTTTCGGAGCCAGGCTATTTGGCCGACGTCATCACAGGTCATGTTTATTTGTATACTTTTCTAGCTCTATGCTTGTTTGATTCCGGTGCATCGTATAGCTTTCTGTCAATAAAGTTTTTGCATAAACACCACTTAGTAGCTACATCTACCGAGGAGATGAGTAGAGTAATGATGGGAGGCAGACCAATACCATTAGAGCCATCTATAGATGTTCTATTACTATAGCTGGAAGAGAGTTTGGGGGACGATTCTTTGTGATGCCACTTTTTGGATATGATATCATATTGGTAATGGATTGGCTTAGCTATGCTCACACAGCTATAGACTGTCATGAGGGTAGTATTCTGTTCAGTCCTCCAGGTACGACACCATTCAGTGTCAGGAGGACAGGGCCAGAGATCAGCCTAGAGCCGAACTGTTATGCGACAGTTGGGGAGTTAGCACCGCCACATCCTATCATTAGGGAGTTTATGGATGTATTCCCAGAGGATCTTCCAGGACTTCCACCTGACAGAGATATGGATTTCACTATAGATTTAGTACCGGGTTATCACCAGTATCTCGGGCTTGCTATAGAGTGAACCCCAAGGAGGCCGTAGAGATGAAGGAGCAGATCGATGACCTGTTGAAAAAGGGTTTCATTCGATCTAGTGCTTCTCCATGGGAAGCGCCAGTGCTCTTCGAACCGAAGAAGGATGGTACAGTCTGGTTGTGTATTGACTACCGGGCATTGAATACCATTACCAATAAGAACAAATATCCTCTGTCCAGGATAGATGATTTGTTCGACCAGTTGAGTGGGACGAGGAATTTTCCAGGATAGATTTGAGATTCGTTTACCACCAGATGAAAGTCAGGGCTGAAGACATCCAGAAGACGGCATTCAACACGATGTATGGCCAGTACGAGTTTCTGGTGATGCCATTTGGTCTCACAAATGCGCCAGCTGTCTTTATGAACTTGATGAATAAGATATTTCACCAGTATCTGGATAAGTTCATCGTAGTGTTGATCGACGACATCCTGATATACTCGAAGACGCCGGAGGAGCACATAGAGCACTTACGGATAGTTTTGGGGATTCTGAGGCAGGAGAGGTTGTATGCCAAATTGTCGAAGTGCGAGTTATTTTTGGACCGAGTGGAGTTTCTCGGTCATGTGGTCACTAGGGAGGGGATCTCAGTGGAACCCAGTAAGATTGCTGTCGTCGAGACATGGAAGGCTCCGACATCAGTTTCAGAGATCAGGAGTTTCTTGGGTTTAGCAGGCTATTATAGGAAGTTCGTCCAGGAATTTGCTAGGATAGCTGAACCCATGACAAAGTTGACGCAGAAGGACGCAGAGTACATCTGGTCAGAGGACTGCCAGGCAGCATTTGAGGAGCTGAAGAGGAGGCTGATGACCGCTCCAGTTTTGACATTACCTTCAGGATCTGGAGCTTTCACCTTTTACAGCGATGCTTCAGGAAAGGGACTAGGATGTGTCCTACAACAGCATGGAAAAGTGATTGCTTATGCATCTAGGCAATTATGGACTCATAAACGGAACTATCCTACCCACTATTTGCCATAAAAATCTTTTGATTGCAAATTTTAATTACAAACAGAACAGTGTTACAATATAGGACTTAGGCGTAGTCCTAGGAGTACACTTTTGTTTATCTGGGTCCCTTGTGTCGATGGAGCGAGTGGTAATGTGTTGACTCCGTTGACGATCTGATGACGGTTCTCGGTTCTCTGAAGGTCTGAGTTGCTCTGGGTGCCGGAGCTTGCGAAGAGGAAGAAGACGTTGAGTGTCTGTATCTGCCTCTCTGTGTGTATTCGTAGGTCTGTCTCTGTATATGTCTATCCGTGTGTTCATGGAAGAAGGAGATGATCCCTCTATTTATAAGCAGCAGGTTGGGCTGCTCATGCGCGCATATGTAGGATGCACCTGTACGTGGGGATGCCACGTGGTTGAAGCTGCAGGAGGCGTATAGATGATGCACCATCATTTGTGGGTTGAATCTTTCATGCTATATTTGTGGGCTGTCACGTAGTAGGGGAGAGAATCTTTCAGTTGCTGAGATCTTGGGTGGTTAGCACCCCTTCATAGGCTGAATTGAGTCAAAGGACACGTGGCGCATGTCCATAGCTCAGAGATCTCGGATTTGGTGGAGAGTGATCTGACAGGATACGCCGGTGATTGGGCGCATGAGGAGACTTTGGCTTGTAACTTTTAGAAGTTATGAACCAGTCTGGGCGCACGGATTTTGAGGCGCATACGAGGCTTCAGTAGTGACTTGACTTCTGTCTTTAGGGATCAGAGAAAAGTCCGAGGCGTATGACTTTTGAGGCACATGCAGAGATTTGGGTGCATAGCTGTCACGCCCCAGAACCAGAATACTGGAGAGCGGGGGCAGACATAGCCAGCTACGTATATTAAAATGGAAACCACCTCGATATACGGTCACGGCTGTCTAAAAATATGAGGGTTTACTACAAGCCAACAGTCTCTTATGGTCATGAACAAGCCTAATTTTCCAATCACAAGCAAGTAAGTAAGGTCGCAAGATGTATGATCATTAAATATACAATAATAAGGCGTCCCAAATATTACATATTCAGCTGATCATGAAGCTAGTCGTACAAAATACGGGGACTAGCAAGAGTTAAGTCATACATGATCAACCCTAGGATTTGTTAATCATGTTTACAGCCCGTAGGCAGACAGTAAGTAAAGTGCATCGAGCTAACAGGTGCTCGTCGGCTAAACGCCTCAAAAGAATAGTTTTACAATAGAGTGAGCGAAACAAAAATAGAAAACCCACTCGTAGCCCGGGTTCCTTCTAGTCGCCACCATTGGGCTGGAAGCTTGGTAGATCCTCGGGAGCTGCTCTGGAATCTGGCCACACAAAACCAGCTGGGTCAACCCCAGAAAGAGCAAGTGCCACAAGGGGGCCACTGTAGTGACCCGCTCCGCCCTAGCGGAACGCCGATTCCAAACGGCAAGTGCAACGACTCAAACGAGCCGTCGACCCGAAGAGTTGCTTCGACCCGATGAAGTGTCGATGCAAATCGATGCAAGGCTTGCATTGGCCCGACAAGATGAATCCAGACTTAGACTATCGAAGGCGTGCTCGGAGGATCGCTCGGCCGATGCGAACATCGCTAAGGTGGGTGGCTCCGATGAACCCGTCTGTGCTTAGCCTAGACACATAACAATGCGGACACTATCACGAGAATCGCTAGGCGATAACACCCTGCATGCTAATAAATGATTCAACGCACCTAGCTAAGGGAATAATCCCATCTTGCATGCTTATTTAGAACATGGAAAAGAACTCGGTAATTATAGATATGCTCGCACCGCGCTCTACGCTCGTGCTAAGGCACAAGCTCACGTTCATGTCCCTTATACGTTCAAACAATGAAACAATGAATGGTTTACAACAATGAAACGGGAAGGCTATCAACATAGTCGCTCCGAGTAGAGTTTAGCAACATTGGAAGGCTATGGGACCGATGGGTCGCCAAGGCGACTCCCATACTGGGAGTTGCATAATGCGTGAATGAATGAATCAACGAATGAATGAATAAATACATGAATGACTCTATGAACGAACGAACAGGTTAAAGAATGAAATGAAAGAAAGAATACATGAAAGATAAGACATGGAAGACGTTAGCGACAGGTGTGACGGGCACGTGCAACGGGGCTCGCTACCCGCGCTGTACGGACGCCAACCTGGTCGTTAACGCATTATGGCTAAGGGTTAGCCTACGGCTCGGAGATAGCCGCTAAGTTAAAATGATAAGACAATACGAAATGGTCGTGGACAAACGGCACGGGCGATGGGGGGGAATACCGTGGCCGTCGTGTGGAAGGATTCTGCGGCACGGGCGTTGGGGGGGTAAACCGTGGCCGGCCTAGGCAGAATCAACGGCGCTTACGGGCTGCTTGGGTGCGGGCTTGGGCACCAAGAGACGTAAGTAGGAGGGTATATTCAAGAGACTTAACGGGGTGTACCAGCCATCACCCTACGCTAAGTTGAGAATTGCCACAGGGGAATGTCCTAAATGGCTTGTAAAGCCAGCGACCCGTGCATGTAGATTAAGTGGACTATGCTGGTGGCAATCCACGTGCAAGTTCTTGCATTGAAATCAAAGTAGTCTAAGTTAACTAAATGAAGTGTTTCCTGAACATGCCCGAAATATAACATGCCTGAACATGCTTGCAAAGTAACATCCTGAACATGAACATGCTCGAAATGTAACATGCCTGAACATGCTTGAAATACACCACCCCGAACATGCTTGAAATGTGCCTCTTGAACATGCTCGAAACGTAACACTAGAACATGCCCACGACGTGCTAGATCCCGAGACATGGACACTGTTAATGTTGACTAACTTGGTTTACCTTGAACAGGGAAGGCCGGACGGTAAGTATGGGTAAGTCGTACATGTATTTCCATGCGACACTCGAGTTCGGTAACACGAGATAGGCTATGCAATATGCCATGAAATTGATCCTAAGGCAAGATTAGAAAGACAATGAATGATAGAGATGCACAAAAGATTATAGAACGTGTTTGGTAATGATGGCATTGTGGGCGAGCCAGCCTCCCCACCAGTGCATAACAATGTACTGATAACCCCACAGTATGCTTGCAGGATAGCAGGAGACGCCGGCGGGTGCGGAGCTTCCGTCGAACGTGTCAAGGCGCGGAGCCAACTCTGGGGCCTTGGAACGTTGCAAGAAGCTGAAGCACCCTATACAGGACATAATGTATCGGAACATCGCCATGTATCATTCCATGTTGTAAGCCATTTGGCACGCCTTTTATGTTTCAGAGAGAGAGAGCTTGAGCGACTTGTAATATCGGCCTAGCGCCGCTTGTAAACTTGTTGAATATCAATAAAGAATTTGGTTTCGCTTCAATTGTGTTCATTTATATTCCGCTGCAAATAGGGACACTCTGTGCGACTCTGTGGCCTAGAACTCAAATCGGCCGTTTCTGGACTTGGCCTTGCACGGGCGCAACCTAGGCCCGTGCGGCATCACGCCTTAGCGAGGACGATCGCTCCTACGGGAGCGGGGCGTGACAGATTGGTATCAGAGCACGGCTTTACGTCCTTGGACTTCATTTCGATTTTCTCAGTTTTGAAAGCTCGGTTGGAAAGCAAAAGAAGTGTACGCTCTCTCTCATTGTGCCTTGGGATGTTCCATACAATAAGTCTAATACTTTCAAAAGCTCGTACAAGTACTCAGTTGCACGGGATCGATAGGCGAAGGCCTTTGTGCCGGGCGACGTTAAACATGACTCGATTGAGAACACATGCAAAGTTAACATGTCTCGTACGTGCCTAACTAGTCTTGCGTTGACCCTAGCTGCTGAGCGTGCAAAACATGAATATAGTCCATGCGGGATGGTTAAGCGGTACAACTTAGTCCGCGTGTCGCGCACCTCGACTCTTGGGTGCAATCGAGTTGCGAGTGATATCAAGTATCGCTCGATCGAGAACGGAGATACACTTTGAGTGTATATCGATAGGAACGCTATCGAGTTAACGCTTAGGCGTACGCGAATGATTGACTTGGATTTTGAGGATTAGTGTGAACGACTTAGTACGTCGAGACGACGTAAGCGAGTACGCTAGAGATTCGTCGAACGAATCTGAAGGACGTCTTAGCGCATGACGCGAACGTGATTGAGGACTAGATCGTATGGCTTAAACCCGAGTGGTGTATGTGATAGCTCGGAGAAGAATAAGAATGAGTGTCAGCGACTAGTCGAGTGGCTCGAACCCTGAGTGGTGTATGGACGTTATAGAAATTGTTCGAGCGAGACTAAAGGAATTACGGATAGAACAAGTGTGTCGGCGAAGCGATGCGGTCGCGCAAAGCTTTAGAACGTGTCACGCTTAGTTGATCGTGACTTCGTGTGTCCCGAACGAGATGTCGTTCGGACAACTTGTGAATGGGTAACGCGTGTTAGAAATGATTCGGAACGATGGATGAAAATAAATGGTCTTGATCGAGGAAACTTAGAGGAACGTGCGTGCGATGTCGAATTGATGCAAATGAAATGTGACTTGAGTTTTGAATAACGATCTTGAAACGAGCTTTGAGGAAAAGCGACTGAACTTGATCTTGAGTATTGGGAAAAATTGAGGAATATCCAACTCGGACAACAGCATCAACGCACGACTCGAAATTGGTTGCAAAGGAAGATCGTCAGGTTACGCATATCGTCGATGGTATTGAGGCGTATCAAAGATCGATATGCGATAACTCGGGGGTACTCTGACTCGGCGAATGACGATCGTGCAAATGTCATTGTTCCGTTGGATGCTATACTCGAGGATTTCTGGTTGAATGAATGACGGTCGGACTGTCGAATTGAAATCTTGACTTGGATGAAATGAAATGCTTGGATTTACTTCGACGATAACCCCAACGTCGACATTCTTGTCTTATGCGAGCGCAACTCCAGCCTCGCACATGCGTCGCGCCGATTAGGGCGATCACTCCGCGTGAGCGCTGGTATGGTGATTCATCCAGCGGGGGTGATCAAACTTGCACGGCGTGGCAATACGATTGCTTCGACTTGTGGTTTGACGCGAAGATGACTTGAGAATGATTCGGTGTGCTTGAATGATGAAGTTTGAGGATTGAGTAGGTCCAATCCGCGTATCGAGAATGAATCAGTCTAGACGTAAGCAAGAGTTACGCCCCGATGAGAATGATTATTCCGCGAGAGCGTTGCATGGTGATTCATGAACCACCGTGGATAATCGGACTCGCGTGAGATTGGGGCGCAACGTATTGTCGAGCTAGATGATCCCGTGATCGAATACATGAATTGGTTAGAATTGGTGATCTGAATGGATTCAAATTCGTTGCACCGTACAACGAATGTCTTGATGCAAACTAGGTGATCGTGCTCGATGTTTAGAAATCTGAGTGACGCGAGCTTGGGTAGAAAATCCCGTACTATCGACTTTGGTTTGACCCTAGGATTGGGGTCAGTGTTGGCATTATTGTTGGGGAACTATGATTCCAATCCTGACATTGACTTAGCCTCGAAAAGATGGCCTAGCGGTTAGGCGAGACGCCCCTGTTTCATGTGTTAGCAATCAAAAGATTGATCTTGAGGATTGGCATGGATGGATAGCATGAACCACGAATGTAGGAAACCCTACTCACGAGACTCGGCTGACATGCATATATTTCAGGGACGCCTGGGTATGTGCACGATGCGACTCGAGTGAGAATGACAAATTCTCTATCATGCGGCTAGGCTGAATGCAGGTATTTTGGGGACGCCTGAAATGCGTGCACGATCCGGCCAAGTGATACGATGAGTTCTAGCACGATTTGGGGAGTGAACAAGTGTCGTGAACGTGAAATCGTGCTAGTAAAAGTTGGTACAACGAATTGAACCATTGATAGGAAGTTATGCTCGACGATAGTGCAATACTTGGTCGACCCCGCTAAGAAGAAATCATACTGATTTCATGAACGAGAACGCTTGAGAAGCGAGTTGGGTTATCTCGATGACCGAGATGAACGAAAAGTGAATTTGCCTCAGCCTTCGACCCGCACATTTGACGAATTACAACGTGCCTCGTGAAACCATCTTAGTCCCATGACACGGAGAAATAGCAACCAAGACGAAGAAATACTCGAATTGAATAAGTACAATCAACTCTAAAATGAATGAAAGGCTATTCGATAAAATCGACCCAACGCGTGTGACACGGAACTTAGAAAGATATCAAGTATGGTTCGATGTCGTCGAACGATAGGACCGCTCGATGAAATTGTCTAAGAAACACGAAAACACGAGTTAAGAAATGGTAGGATGACCTGCACTCAGAAAGTCTCGAGGACGAGACTTATTTTGAGTGGTGTATTATGTAGTGACCCGCTCCGCCCTAGCGGAACGCCGATTCCAAACGGCAAGTGCAACGACTCAAACGAGCCGTCGACCCAAAGAGTTGCTTCGACCCGATGAAGTGTCGATGCAAATCGATGCAAGGCTTGCATTGGCCCGACAAGATGAATCCAGACTTAGACTATCGAAGGCGTGCTCGGAGGATCGCTCGGCCGATGCGAACATCGCTAAGGTGGGTGGCTCCGATGAACCCGTCTGTGCTTAGCCTAGACACATAACAATGCGGACACTATCACGAGAATCGCTAGGCGATAACACCCTGCATGCTAATAAATGATTCAACACACCTAGCTAAGGGAATAATCCCATCTTGCATGCTTGTTTAGAACATGGAAAAGAACTCGGTAATTATAGATATGCTCGCACCGCGCTCTACGCTCGTGCTAAGGCACAAGCTCACGTTCATGTCCCTTATACGTTCAAACAATGAAACAATGAATGGTTTACAACAATGAAACGGGAAGGCTATCAACATAGTCGCTCCGAGTAGAGTTTAGCAACATTGGAAGGCTATGGGACCGATGGGTCGCCAAGGCGACTCCCATACTGGGAGTTGCATAATGCGTGAATGAATGAATCAACGAATGAATGAATAAATACATGAATGACTCTATGAACGAACGAACAGGTTAAAGAATGAAATGAAAGAAAGAATACATGAAAGATAAGACATGGAAGACGCTAGCGACAGGTGTGACGGGCACGTGCAACGGGGCTCGCTACCCGCGCTGTACGGACGCCAACCTGGTCGTTAACGCATTATGGCTAAGGGTTAGCCTACGGCTCGGAGATAGCCGCTAAGTTAAAATGATAAGACAATACGAAATGGTCGTGGACAAACGGCACGGGCGATGGGGGGGAATACCGTGGCCGTCATGTGGAAGGATTCTGCGGCACGGGCGTTGGGGGGGTAAACCGTGGCCGGCCTAGGCAGAATCAACGGCGCTTACGGGCTGCTTGGGTGCGGGCTTGGGCACCAAGAGACGTAAGTAGGAGGGTATATTCAAGAGACTTAACGGGGTGTACCAGCCATCACCCTACGCTAAGTTGAGAATTGCCACAGGGGAATGTCCTAAATGGCTTGTAAAGCTAGCGACCCGTGCATGTAGATTAAGTGGACTATGCTGGTGGCAATCCACGTGCAAGTTCTTGCATTGAAATCAAAGTAGTCTAAGTTAACTAAATGAAGTGTTTCCTGAACATGCCCGAAATATAACATGCCTGAACATGCTTGCAAAGTAACATCCTGAACATGAACATGCTCGAAATGTAACATGCCTGAACATACTTGAAATACACCACCCCGAACATGCTTGAAATGTGCCTCTTGAACATGCTCGAAACGTAACACTAGAACATGCCCACGACGTGCTAGATCCCGAGACATGGACACGACCGTAACATTGAATGTTTACATAAATCACGTCATGTTACTTCATGTTAATGTTGACTAACTTGGTTTACCTTGAACAGGGAAGGCCGGACGGTAAGTATGGGTAAGTCGTACATGTATTTCCATGCGACACTCGAGTTCGGTAACACGAGATAGGCTATGCAATATGCCATGAAATTGATCCTAAGGCAAGATTAGAAAGACAATGAATGATAGAGATGCACAAAAGATTATAGAACGTGTTTGGTAATGATGGCATTGTGGGCGAGCCAGCCTCCCCACCAGTGCATAACAATGTACTGATAACCCCACAGTATGCTTGCAGGATAGCAGGAGACGCCGGCGGGTGCGGAGCTTCCGTCGAACGTGTCAAGGCGCGGAGCCAACTCTGGGGCCTTGGAACGTTGCAAGAAGCTGAAGCACCCTATACAGGACATAATGTATCGGAACATCGCCATGTATCATTCCATGTTGTAAGCCATTTGGCACGCCTTTTATGTTTCAGAGAGAGAGAGAGCTTGACCGACTTGTAATATCGGCCTAGCGCCGCTTGTAAACTTGTTGAATATCAATAAAGAATTTGGTTTCGCTTCAATTGTGTTCATTTATATTCCGCTGCAAATAGGGACACTCTGTGCGACTCTGTGGCCTAGAACTCAAATCGGCCGTTTCTGGACTTGGCCTTGCACGGGCGCAACCTAGGCCCGTGCGGCATCACGCCTTAGCGAGGACGATCGCTCCTACGGGAGCGGGGCGTGACAGCCATGAAATAAGAACAAAAGCCAACATTTAGCACAAGAAAATTCTAATATTAAAACTAAAATTTACGAAAATATGGCAGGATGATATACGACGAGATAACCATGGAACTATTCCGATAGCTAGGTTACAACCCGTAAACCAAACAAGGACCAGGGTTGTAACCCTTCATCTGAACAGAACTTGGTTTCCCACCATTTATCGACAAGATAATAATACAAGAAATCAAGACAGGGAGCAATCTTATACTGGATCAAGACAAGACTAGACCGGTTATACCTCATTCAATCAATCACGGCCAAGCAGATACTACGGCTTACTACTTTAACTAACTAGGGTTATCACAAGCTAAATTACTAACAAGATGCAGTGAGATTGTTCCACAGCCACAAGCCCTGCAGACCATCCAGGTTACCCAGGTAAAAAATTAGGGGTTGAATTCAGGTGGGTACATTGTCCGGGAGACAAATGTACCCTTAGGTGACTTAGAGGGTGCAACACGTGACGGTGTGCTGGAAATGTGCCCTACTCGACGACAGGCTACAGATCCCAAGAGCGCCCAGGTAACGGGATTGTCCGTAGCTGTGTCATCTCTTCATGACTACTGTGTTATTCTAGTTATTAACCTTAATCCATTTTAGTAGGTACTCCTGACCGTGGTACTCAGGAGTCCCATCCTAGACATGATGCAAGACAGAACAAGTGGATTTAACAAGCAAGCAAGAAGAACCACCCACGGTGTCAAGGCAGGTCAAGTTAAATTATCAAGATAAATCATGTCAGGGTACTTGTCAGGAGTGCGCCACGACGGGCCACTATCATGTCAGGTTGGTCATGTCAAGAATGCACCACTATGGGTCGCTGTCGTGTTATGCTAGTTCCTTGTCATACCATGCCATGTACAATAGTCATTCCAAACATATTAAGTAAAATCAAGTTCATGACAAAAGGGGTCAGGGGAGCCAAGCTTAGAGAAATAAAATCAAAACTCCAAGAGCCAGTGGTTAAGCAAGGGGTCAGGGGAGCAGCGTACGCGAAAAGTCACGCACGCATGAGAGCTGCGTACCAAAAGTCACGCACACATGAGAGCTACATACGCAAAAGTCACGCACGCAGGAGAGCTGCGTACGCAAAAATTCACGCACGCAGGAGAGCTGCATACGTACAAAAGTCACGCACGCATGAGAGCTGCATACGTGAAAAGTCATGTACGCATGAGAGCTGCATACGCAAAAGTCACGCATGCATGAGAGCTACATACGTGAAAAGTCACGCATGCAGAGTGCAGCGTACGCGAAAAGTCACGCACGCATGAGAGCTGCATACGTGAAAAGTCACGCACGCAGAAAGCAGCGTACGCAAAAATTCACACACGCCAGAGAGCTGCGTACATGCAAAAGCACGCAAGCAGAGAGCTACGTACGCGTAAAAACACGCACGCAGGGTCTGGGTCTTCTTCTCCATGGCTGAGAAGAAGCTCCAATGGCTCCCAAAACTTCAAAGCATCACAACTTGGTCATCCGAACTCCAAATCCAGATTTCTAAAGTTCTAACCAGGGTGGAATTGAACTCTCTTCCACATGGAAACATCAAAACCCATAAAAATCCAACTTAAATAGATCAAAACCATGCAAAACCAAAAATAGGGAAAACCTAGATCTAGAGCAAAGGAGACTCCAAATCACAAAATGCTAAGTTCTAAAGTTGATCACCATGTCCTAAACTAGCAAATGGACAAATAAAAAAGGGTTCTCATGTGGTAGCAAGGTGCACTTGCCTATGGAGAGGAAGGAGAAGAGAGTTGTGTAGAGGAAGGAGAAGGAGAAATTAATGGAGGTTTATGAGGAGATAGAAAAGGTTGGTAGAGTTTTAAAGAGGGTGGGATGTGGTGTATTGAGGGTGGAGTGTAGGCTAAGGTGTTCCAATACCAAATAAACCAAACCAAACCAAACCAATCCAATTAAAACCGAGCCATGACAAAACCCAAAATACGAGAAATACCAAAATTCTACAAATTGAGAAAAATAAAAATACATGCCAAAATTCAGATACGAGTATAAATACGAAATACGGGAAATGGGGGTGACATAGCTACAGAGGCGCATGTGAATGGTTGGACGGCCACGTGGCTTGTAACCGCCGGAGGAAAGTAATAATGATGTTGACGTCGGCGACGCTTCGTCTTCTGAAAATACTGTCAACTGTTCAGTCCTCGGGGGACGTGCTGCCAACTCTGTCAGACTTCAGCATTTAATGTTCTTGACAGGTGATGGGCCTTTGAGTGGGCGCATCGATCTGCGTTCCACTAGGCGCATAGGGGCGCATGGGGGTGCATCCTCATAAGGCGCTTGGTGCTGATGGATGCATCTGTATGATACACGATCTGACCGACGCATCCGTTTTGCATGACACGTCTTTATTGGTCTGACTGTTACGTTCTTCGAGTGCTTTAAATAGTCATTTCTTGGCCGAATTTGAAGCGTCAGGTTCATCACATATTTAATGTAAATTCATTGTACGGGATTCGGAGAGACAGCCACTTGGCGCATGGGTTTGATTTGTCCGACCTATAAATAGTGGCATGGAGAGAGTTTGCTTCTCGTTCTCTTACGTCCTCCCGAAATGAACTTGTTTGCTCGAGGACATTCTGCTGACAAGATGCTTCCGAGGGTGAAGATGCGACGCATTATCTTCATTGATGCACTTGAAGGTGACTGTTACATCCAAAAGTCAGAGTTGAGGGCTTCTGAGGCAGGCGGAAGGTGCCTGTTGCATCCAAAGATTGGGATGCTCGAGCCTCGTCTCCGTTGCTGGAAGATCCGTAGATCGGAATTTCGGTGCTCCGATCATCTTCCTTGGGCTTTGGGAGAGCTCCTCCTTCCGCTAGAGTGGGTGTTGCCCATTCTGGTTGGGTTGAAAGCTGCTCCTTTAGCCGCAGGTCATTGGAGAGCTCTTCCTCCAGCTAGAGGGTTGATTGTCCACCCTCGTTCTGCTCAATAAATGCTTCATTAGTCGAAGCACTTGATAGCGCATATGCTGATAATGATGCGCCTGACTGAAAGGGTGGCACATAACTGAGCTACTGAAGGGATGCACATAACTGAGCCGCTGAAGGGATGCACCTGGCTGAGATGCTGAAGTGATGCGCCAAACTGAGACGCCGAAGTGATGCGCCAAACTGAGACGACGAAGAGATGCGCCTGTTTGAGAGCACATGGTGGTTACTGCGTCAGGCTGTAGACTTAGGGTCTTTTCTTTTTGTAGAAGTTCTACTTTGTACAGCCTTTTTTAGACATGTAAATGTCTAAGCTTTTGCTGTTTGTTGTGCCAAGTACTTTATCTGAGCTTTCTGGCGCATGTAGTAGGCGCATAGGATTTCTGGTTCGAAAATTCTCTGCTTCTACAAGACCCCCTTCAAAGTTTCTAAAACTTTTTGTCAAGTTTTGGAATACTTTGAATAAGGAGCATGGTGGTGTCTTCAACGGGGCGCATGACTACTCGAGCGCATGAGTACTCCGCGCATCAGTGATGTGGCGCATGCTCCTCTCAGTTAATGCAAATGTTAACGCTTCAAAGTAATCAAAAGGATTAATGATGATCTTTTTGGATTTATTTACGATTATCTCTTCACAGAATTCGAGGTGGCGGCTGAGGTCACACTTCATCGGTTTTCGCGTATGTCTAAGCCTATAAATAGGCGTCTGATGGATATAGAGGGTTGATTCCCCTCCTTGTCATGATGAGGGGAGGTCGGCTGCAGCGTTGCCGAGCCCTACCTCAGACTCAGCAGCGGAGGCTGAGGTGGCTGTCGACCGGGAGGCAGCGACAGATTCTATCCCCGCGGAGGGATTTGATGATGAAAATGAGGCTCGTCCGCCGATCCTGACTCCTAGGGAGCTGAGTCAGGAAACAAGTGGTGATCTCACTGCTCTGTCGGAGGGAGAATGTCCCGTACGGCCTGCTAATAGTGTGTTGTGGACGGATGAGGTAGCCCCTGACGCCGGTGGTCCCTCCGAGCTTGAGAAGGGTAAGGATTTGCTGGAACCCTCTGTTGCTCCTTCTACTTGGGGTACGATATCGACGCCTCTCGGCTCCTCCTGTTCTTTTGGCTCCTCGGGCTAGTAGCGAAATTCAAGCCCCTGTTGAGGAAGGGTCAGTTGATGTCGAGGTTTCAGCCTCGTAGATTGAAGCCGGCGGGCCTTCTTTCGGTCCGCTGTCTAGAGCAGCTCCTCCAACTCCTACTATGATATCGCAAGTGCTGGCGGATGCAGATGAGTATGTGAAGTTTATTATTGAGGCGGTGTATAAGATGCTGCAGAGGGGCGTATCGGCAGTGATGGATGCCAATAGGAGTTTTGCGACGGCAAAAACCCTGACACTCCCTCATATCAGTCTGATACGTTCCCACCAGGACCATGATCATATGGCCGAGATTCTGGAGGCCTCGGTGGCCGAGTTGGACCAGCTGCTTTTCGAGTTTCAGTGTATCCAGCAAAATGATCTCTCCGCCCTAATAGACGCAGAAAAGGAGAAGTTGATCGCTGAGACTGAGTCCTCTTATCAGGCCACCGTGGGTGTCTGGGAACGCGAGGTGGCTGAAGCTGAGGCTGCGGTGGAGAGGCTATCTCAGTCCACGCAGGAGAAGGTGGAGTTGCGAGCCGCGTTGGACGCTAGTATAACGGAGGTTAATGCCAAGATTCGCTTCCTTGAAGACCAGCGGGCCCAACTCTTGTTAGATGCTGAGCGAGTCCAGGCTGAACATATAACATCTAAGGAGGAGGAAGCGGCTTTCACCCGCCAGGCTCTTTCCCTGGCTCAGCAGCGGCAACAGTTGGATGAGAAGCATGAGGATGACACTTCTCCTGAGGCCATAAAAATGATGCGTCAAGAAGCCGAACGCCGAGTCCTGGCGACCGCAGAGACTCGGACGGCAGACTTGAAGCGTCAGATCGAAGAGCCTTCAGCCAATCCCGGTGATGCTTAGGGATTGTAGCCTCTCCTTTTTTTTGTTATTTTGTGTAATTTGTAACTCTTGCTGGGGATGTATTTCTTTACTTTTAAATAAAGAATGAAGAGTTTTGTGGTGTGTTCATTTTTGCTATCATGAACTTGATAATTTGTGTGGACCTATTATCTTTTGTGCACCTTGGTTGTTATGTACAGATAATAAGTTTGAGAGAACCTGACATGTTTGCTCAGAGGTGATGTGGACGTGGCAAATATGGGGTTCAAATGATAGAATATTCCTACTCAGAGGTGTTATGGACGTGGTAAAAGTGACTCAGGAGGGATACGCGGAAATACTCAGAGGTAATGTGGACGTGGAAGTTCTACGATCAATGTACGATAACGCAGGGGTTGTCTGTACGGGATGTTTACTCAGAGGTAATGTGGACGTGGTAAACATGATGGGTAGCATAGTCTTACGGAGCGTAAGATTCCGCTATGTAGGGAGTAGGAGAACAACTCAGAGGTAATTTCGATGTGGTTGTCCTTCTACTGGAGGATAGAATGCCACGGAACAGCTGGGTTCCGGAAGCGTAAAATTTTGTGGAAGGGAATTGTACGTGAGCCCCGATGATTAGGTCCACAAACTCCCTTGTTGGGTAAAGATAGAAGTACATGTCTGAAGGATGTCAAGAGTAGTACTTCTTTAGGAACTTGCCGTTGATGGACATCATGAACAAGTCCCCATTGGGGTTGGCGAGGCGGTAAGCACCGTTTGAGTATACTGTCTCTATGATAAAAGGCCTCTCCCACTTGGGCTCGAACTTTTCTGGTGTCTCGTGAGTCTACACCATCGGCCTCCTGACTGCCAGAACCAGGTTGCCTACTTGAAAAGTCCTCTGCTTGACCTTCTTGTTGAAAGCCTATGATATACGGGCTTGATAGAGTTCGATGTGCTGTTGAGCTAGGAGACATTTTTCGTCAAGTGCCTCCAATTCTCACAGATGACGACGTTGATTGTCTTCCTCTGTTAGTTGATTTGTGATCGCTACACGGAGTGAGGGTATCTGGATCTCGACAGGCAGTACCGCTTCGCTCCCGTAGACCAGGAAGAATGGTGTGTTGTCCGTCGGGGTCCGTACCGTTGTGCGGTAGGCCCAAAATCATTCGTCGAGCATTTTGTCCCAGTCGCATTTGTTGGATGACACGACCTTTTTGAGTAGCCTGACGATAGTCTTGTTGAATGCCTCGGCCAATCCGTTTGCTGCTGGATTGTAGGCGGTTGATGCCACATTTTGAATGCAATTCTTGTCACAGAATCTGCTGAAAACATGGCTGATGAACTGAGGACCGTTATCGTGGATAATCCTCCGAGGTACCCCAAAACGGTAGATGACATGGTGCTTGATAAAGCTGACCACCCTGAAGCTCTTCACTTCCTCCAGTGGAACTGCTTCTGCCCATTTAGAGAAGTAATCGGTGATGGCTATGATAAAGCGGTATCCCTTTGATGAAGGAGGGGTGATCGGTCCTACAATGTCCATGCCCCAGGCTTCAAAGGGCCAGGAGGCGACCGTAGGATGTAGTTGTTCTGACGGTGTATGGATGAAGTTAGCGTGAAGCTGGCACACATGGCACTTTTTAGCATAGTCGACAGCATCGGCTACCATGGTTGGCCAGTAGTAGCCCATGCATCGCAGTCGATCGTGTAACTTAGGGCCAGGTTGATGGGCCTCGCAGGTTCCGTCGTTAGCTTCTCGAAGGGCTTCGGCTGCTTCTTCGTTGGATAAACATCGAAGGAGAAGTCCATCGTAGGAGCGTCGGTACAACATTTTAGTAGCTGCATCGTAATAGAATCGAAGGAAACGCCTCCTGATCGAGACGACATCTTTCGGGTCTACTGGGAGAATTTCGTAGACAACGAAGTTGATGAACGGGAACCTCCAGTCTCGAATATTAACACTAGCACTTGTTGACATGGCATGGGCCATTTGTGAGCGTAGGTTGTTTTTAGGACAGACCAAGTCTCGACTAACTATCATGACGTAGTATTGAGTCCCGAGGGGTGCTGTCAATGAAGCTGCGAGGCCAGCCAGAGCGTCAGCCTCCAGATTTTGTAAATGAGGTACATGTTCGATGAAGAACTTGGTGAAGGTTGAAATGATATTCAATGCAACTTTATGGTAAGGAATCAGATCTTTATGGCAAACTTCGTATTGCCCTCTGATCTGGTTAACGACGAGTTTTGAGTCACCGTAGGCTTCCAGATGATTCACCCCTAGCTGTTGCGCCAGTTGGAGTCCCATGATGAGCGTATTGTACTCGGCAACATTGTTGGAGCACGGCTTCGAAAGGGAGTAGACACGCTGGATGACCAGCTGATCGGGGGAGACTAAGACTGTTTTCCATAAATAAATTCCTTTATTTATTGTGTATCTGGGAAAATTACAACTGTGGGAATCTGATCTAGAAGACGATCACTTTATCCCTTGGACTATGCGAAGAAGAAAAGCTCTCAAAATTTTGACAGTAGATAACTATGTATCTGTACAATGAATGAAAAAAAGAACTCTATTTATAGAGTCAAAAAAATAATAACTGAAAAGATAACTGTCTTCACAGCCTGTACTTAGTTGAAAATCACGCAGGATTTAACATACGCAAGGTTGTGAGCAGTTACTGGACGTGGCCTGTAACTGTTGGACACATGGCGATCATGCATGAGTCGTGTGCAAGTTACAGGACACGCAGGCGAGAGATCAGTGGCATGGCTGCCACGTACTCCAATTTGATGAAATCTACGCAGACTTGTTGAAGACAAAATCCACGTAGACTCGGGGCAGAAAGCTTCAAATCCACGCAAACTTGGGGCAAGAAGCTTCAGGATCCACGCAGACTCGAGGCAAAATGCTTCAAAATCCACGCAAGCTTGAGGAAGAAAACTTCAGAATCCACGCAAACTTGAGATGAAGATCTCACAATACACGCAGACTTGAGGAAAAAAACTTCAGAATCCACGCAAACTTGAGATGAAGATCTCACAATACACGCAGACTTGAGATAAGACTGCCAGCTGTCTTGATTCAGCGTGCCTCGACTGACACAAAATCTCTGACAGTGATTGCTTTTGTCAGTCGCATTAAATGACAAGAAGCTCTTTTGGTACGCCAACTTGACGAAGGTTGAGTCTTGCTGAAAAAGATTTCGAAAATCACGCAATAGACGGCTGTGATCTCTCGAATTTTGTGCATACGTGGCATACGAAGAGACATTCTTCGACTGTTGTGCTGTCAGTCATAATTACTCTCTGACAAATGATGAGTTGTCTCCTCAGCATAATTTATAAATATTGTCCTGATCAACTGAGCGTGACTTTTGACTTGTTCTGATCAACTCAGCGTGACTTTCATTTTTGAGGCCTACAAAACCCCCTTCAAAGTTTTCGAAAAAAATAATAAATTATTTCGAAATACTTTGAAATCGAGATGTTAAAAATGAATTTAGTCACACTGAGATGACTTTAAAGAGATATTTATTCCTGAATGATTGGACTGTTGGGATTCTGTGCAGTTAGGATCCCGTATCAATCTCCTAAATCGAGGCAAATCATGATGGGCCGTTTGGAATTTTTCATAAGCCTATAAATAAGCCATAGATTACTTCTTTCTTTCTTTACTTGCATTTGAAAGAGAGAACCCACAGAAGAGAACTTCATCTTCTCCGACGAATTCCTTCTTCTTCGACTTCTTCTTCTCCTTTTTCAGCAGCAATGGCTCCCAAAAAAGCTGATGCTCAAGCCAAGGGAAAAGCCCCTGCGACTTCGTCGCGTGCCACAACTGACAGACTTCCTCGACAAGAAGTCCCGCAAGCTCCTATGCATCGTAAGTGATGGGAGAACACGAACTGTCGAAGACGATGAAGATGAACTCCACATAGAATTTTTTAGGATCTTAAGATATTAAAATTCAGAAATATATCCCCCCTTCTTAGGGCAAAGGATATTTAATAAAGTATGCCCCCTCTTTAGGGTCGGCCATACTTCACATCTTCGTGTTTACGAAGCTCTGTGTTTCACGCAAAGGAGCATGGTTCCCATGACTCTGCGTGACTTTTCATTTTGGCAGAAAATGTCGATGTTGAAATAGTCACGTAGCTTCCATGACGACTCTGCGTAATTTTTCATATATTGGCAGAGATGTCAATGTTGAATTATTCGCGCAGACTTCTGAGAGTCATCTTTTGGATAGATTAGTCTTGATCTGTCAGCGTGTTTTTTTTTATTTTCACTTAAATATGATTCTGGCAATGATGCCTGACTTTCATCCTAATCTGTCTGAGCCTTGCGTGAATTAATCATTTGCATGAATAAATCGCTCAGCATGTCACAGTAGTATATCCATATGGAGTCTGCGTGACTTTTGAAATTTCCTTCAAATACTGTAATACACGCATAGACATAGATATATCTGACTTTGTCTTCTGTCATTTCCTGTAGTGAACATCCGGAGTGAAGAAGCAGATTTTGAAGGGTGCTTGAGTATCTCATTTAAGCATGATCTATCTCATATAACATTCCCTCAATTTGATCTTCCTGAAGCAAGACTATCACGGTTGGCCAATCAAGACCACACAACCTTACTCTGCTTGATGAATGGACAACCTTTCCAGAGTCTGGATCTGGTATCCCACAAGAAACCAGCATTCTTGTTCGAAGATGCTATAACACAAAAATCTCAGCCGAAGGGCATCAGGGAGAAGGTGTGCTTCTGTTTTGAGGGGGATGTGAAACAACCCATGTACTAGCCAAAGGTTTCCCGGGGCTTGTCAATCATGAGACTTATGCATGCCAGCTATCCGAGAAAGATGTCCTGGTATTTGACAGAATATCAGCAGGCGAAGGCAAGCCGTATTATTTACAGGAAGGAGGGATTTTTCAGTGCCCCGGAGGATCATGTATCAGTGTTTCGGGGTTTGAAGCCTGGATGTATACCACCTGAAGATTCATCCATATTGATGCCGTTCAGGATGCCCATTTTCATAAACGAATTCATGTCCAACAAGAATGCATTCTATCCGACCGATTCGACGTCGAGGATGAACGGTCTAATGAATCAGGGGAATGTGAGATGGAAGACTTTAGTCCACTGGGCTTTGGAGAATTTTGAAACTGAGCTGAAGAAGATAAATCTCTATGATGCCGTTGTCAATTCATCCTACGGCTTCAAACCTAACCCTTTTCTGTTCCTGGCTTTGGTTGAGAGGTACAACCATAGGACGGGAACCTTTATGACTCCGAAAGGAGAGATGGGCTTCGCCCTTCATGAGATGGAATACATCTCACACCTGCCTTCAGGCTCGCTGCCGTATGAGGAATATGTTCCTACGACAGAAGAGCTGAACTTTCTGTCAGAGAAGAACCCAGAGATGGTCCATCTATTCGAAGAGATGATGTGCCATTTTGGCACATGTACTCTATATTACAAGGGTTCTAAGGATGAAGCTGGCAACCACATTCAGAAGTGGATGTCCTACCTTTTCATGAACCGTAAAAATAATGATAAGAAAATAAGCGAGAAGAGATGGTACCAGATCAACAATTTCAAACCTCTCTCTGAAGGTGAAATCATTTATCTGCTGGAGAAATATGATTGCAAGGATTTCACTATTACTGAAGACTGGTACGAGTTCAAAGCTGGAACCACTTTCAGCTCTTATGTTAGACAGAGTGGAAAGAGTCTGTCAAGGAACGGTCATCTGGCCGGATTCCTATCTCTGTGGTTGAGGAGATTCATCGTTCCTGGCTCCAGTTCCTTGGACAGGATACACAGAGGCGTTATCTTTGCAGCGGTGCACCTTGTGTATGGTTACAAGCTAGACTTATTATCGGCAATGACCTGTAGGCTGAATGCAGGTCTCCGGAATTTTGTCACTAACATGCTGTCTGCTCAGAGGATGATGACTGAAGAATTCCCAAGGATAGAGATGCCCTTCACGTATCTTTATGGTTGGCTTCTCCTTCATCTTGATGGTCTGATACCTCCAGGGGCAGGAGGAAGTAGCAGTCTTTTTCTGGAGAGGTACTCTGGAGAAACGTTCTGGAAGGTTCACACCCTCCCAGAATACAGAAATGTCTTGAATCGGGCATCACATTGGTCTATCCAATGTGTCCCTCCACCACAGGGCTATGAGAGCATGCCCTTAAACATGATGGACGGAGATATGGGGAACAGGTTAGACGATGTAGCCTTTCAGTGGTTGCAGAGGATACGACCTTCCCATCTAGTGTATCGTCATGAAGAAATGGCGTATCTAGAGCCATATTTACCAAGCCGATTTGCCAGACAATTCGGTTATGATCAACTTCACGTTGGGAACGCCACCTCTTGCTTATCTGCTCATGGAGGGCTTGTCGACGGAGCTCGAGCTTGGAGATATTTTGCGGCTAGGGATACAAAAGTTGTATTTTCTATGCCTAATCCTTTATCTAGCTCGGGGCCAAAGATGCTTTATACATATGCTCACTTTTATGTGTCGTCGAGCACTTTTAGGCCGAGTTTCAATCTGAAGACCTTTGTTGCAGAGGATGAATCGAAGAGGTCAAAGAAGAGGATTGTTATTCAACATTTCCCTCCGGAACCCGAAGATGAAACAACTGAGGTTGAACCTTTGTATGAATTATTTCAGGAGGGAAATTTTCCTGATGAAGTTCTTCCCCCTATATTCGTATCTCTTTCTAAGAGGAAGAGAAGCGATGAATCTGAGACTATCTCCAAGAGGAGTACTAAGTCTCCAACATCTAGGAAAAAGAAGAAAGGAGTCTTAGTGACTGCTACATCATCTTTAGACGGTATCTCGGTTGATGAGGACGATGCCGCTGATAAAGACGAAGAGACTGATGAAGACGACGCTCCTTTGATAAGGAGGTCAAGAGGCAAATATGTCAAGAAGTCTGTCAGCAAAATTAAGGGCAACAAACTCCTAGAAACGTCATGAGTGGAGGAGTTTTGCCAGAAATCAATGAAGCAGCTTCTACTGAGAAGACCGAATCTGATGATATTCACCTTGCAACAGCTTCAACTGAACAGACTGAAGTAGAGTCTGTTCAAGTTCAGGAAACAACTGCTCCGACCACAAGTGGAGTAGCTATTGAACCCTCGGAGACGAGGATAATCCCATTTGAGCATGGGACAAAAGGCGTCATTCAAGCACTGGATGACCAGATTGATTACTCTGAAGAAGCAACAGCTCCGGAAGAAGCTACCAAACAGTCAGAAGTTCCTGAAATTCAAGCTGAAGAAAATATTTCTTTGGCCAGAGGCGATGAAGACATGTCGGCGTCTGAGCTATCAGCTGCTGATGATCTGTTAAAGAATGTTTGTCAAGATATCATTCTTCGAACCGATATTCCAGAGACAACTGAACCGGCAGCCAATACCGAGCTTGCTATCGTCATTGTTCCAGAGACTCATGAAGATGTAAATATCATTGATTCTGAATCAGAAGCTCATCCTGAAGACGAAGAAGAAGAAAAAGCTGAAGGAGGAGAAGACTGGCATGCTGGCACTTTGACTCCTTATTATGCAGATAAAGTGAAGGGGAACGGAATGGAGCTTAGCCCTGAACCTGTTCAATCACCGAACAACGCTGTAGCACCCAGTAATTCTGGAGCTGGAAGCAGCCATATAAAATAGGTATCGGATACAATCATGGACCGGCTGCGAGAAGAAGCAAAACTCCCTCCACATACTGAATATGAACCTCAGCCAGGTAGAACTTTATTTCAGATTCTGTTTCCGCTGTTTCTTTTTTTTTGTAAATGCTGATTATATTTTTCTTTAACTGTAGGAACTGCTGCAGCAATGAGTTCGACTCATGCTCCGCTTATCCAGGCTGATGCTGATGAAGGGAGTTCACACTTGCCAACTTCTCCGGTCGCACATACTTCTGTTCCAAGGATTCAAGCTTCTTCTTCCATGATGACAGCGACTCCTGGATTCGAGACTGGGCTAGCAAGAACCTTGGGAATGTATCCGGAGATTATTTATTCATATCTAGATACATATTCCAGACGCTTCTTGAAGGATGAAGCCATGCCCTTTTCTGATCTTCGAACTATGGTCAAGTTTCCACTGATGGCGCTGCGACATGCTGGTTGCGAAGCTCAGTGCATCTTCTTCGAACATCTCCTAGATGAGTTAGAAGCAACTATCCGAAAATACTGGAAGACCAAGAAGGAGGACATTGACTCTTTAACTGTAGCTGAGATTGATCAACTAGAGCATGAAGCACAATCTCAACAGGCGGCTCTCGAAGCATTTCTTGCCTCCTCTACTGAAAAATTAGTAGAAAAGGGTGAAGAAATATTAGCTGTTCGTCGAAGAGTAGGGTTTTTAGAGAAAGATAAAGCGTCCAAGAATGAAGAACTGAAGAAATTGAAAGAGGAATTAGCTCATCTTCAAGAGCGTATTGCTGTCATGGAAACAGAGCAAGCTAATGTTGCTGCTACTTATATCTCTGAAGCTGAACACTGTGAGACTCTTCAGAAGGAACGAGAACAGATGCAGGCGGAACAGATTGAAGAAGTCAATCGTTGCCAGTCTGCCATCATTATTTTTGATGAACAGAATGTTACAATTGTGACAGCAGAAAGAGTTAGAAAGACTCATGAAGAGAAACTGAATGCTGTTCTAGATCGTATTAGAGAGCTGATAACTCTAAATAAGTGAATCTCTTTTATTTTCACTTTCACTTGTATTTCATGTTTTGATTCTGGAATGAATGAAAAATCCTTGATCTGATTTTTGGTTTTGCTGTTTTGATGATGATAGATTCATAGAAAATATGTTCAGAGGTAAATAATACATGACATATTTCAGTAGAATAGAATATACAAACGAACATTGTAATTCTATCAAATGATATTAAACCAGAAATGATCTTAGTTTAATACTGATTGGAAAAAATAGAATTCAGACATAAAAATATCTTTAAACTCAATTTTTCATGATCTTTAGACTCGAAAATCAAAAGACTATGAACGGACGAACCGTCGGATAGATGAACGGACGAACCGTCAGGTATTAATGAACGGACGAACCGTCAGATGAACGGATGAACCGTCAAGTATGAATCACTTTTCAAAACAGTCAATAGAAACCATATTGGAAGACAGAATGTTGCAGTAGAAATCACCGATACTCGTATCGGAATCCCAAGAAGTGGTACTGGAAGAATCAGATCTCTTATCTTCGTCAGACTCGGGATCTTCATAGAAAATATTGATAAAAGGAGTAGGAGCAATATAGCCCAATCCGTATTTTGTCCTTCCATATTTCAGAGGAGGAATACGAACAGGCATTTTTCTTCCTTTTCCACTATTGAGACCAGTTCTGAAGTCATAGCCCATATTTTTGATGATGTCTTTAGATTGCTGACTATAGCGACGTAGTTGTAATCTTCCAGTATCATCGTTTTTGTCATCATCTTCTAAATCAGAAGGACTTTGGAGCCCTTTGTAAAAGAGTATTGGAATGTCTCCTGGCTTTCTGCTGGGAACTAGAAAGTATGAAGATTGTACAGGTTCTAGAGATACATCTGTATGAACAGTCTGTACAACTCCTATGGTTATTGTGCTCAAGTCATCTAACAAATATAAATAACTATGAACATAATTACACACATCAACGTACTGCAAAGATGGAGACTTTTCATTAAATATAAAAGCAGCAAAATTTACATTGGAAGATGGCCGAGCCTTAGAGATTTTAGCCAAGTCATTGACTAAAGGGGAAGAAGAAGAATGAGAAGAAGCTTTGTTTCGATTAAGATCGATAACAAATGGCTCAGAAGAGGTGAGCTCCCTTGAAGCTTGAGATGGAAGAGTAATCCGCCCTCCAACTGGAATTAGCAGAGTATCCTGTGAAGATACAGGAACTGTAGTACGCCCACTAACAGGAATGATTATTGTATCTTGAGCAGACGACTGAGGCAACGGAGAGATCCGTCCACTCACTGGAATGATGAAAGAACCTTCTCCAGAGGGTTTGGGAGATTGTTGCTGAGTAGCTCGACCTTTAACAAGGATTATTAAAGTCTCACTTTGTGAATCCTCTTTCTCCATAGCTTGTATGACCCTTGTATACTCTTCTTTGTACATTCGGGAATCATTGAAATAAGCTTCAACCTCATGGAAGGGATTTATATCAGCAACTTCTTTTTGTACTCTTCCATTGCTATCAATGTACTTAAAATACTGATGAAGAGTAGAAGGCACCACATTATTTTCATAAAGAAAGGGCCTCCCAAGAAGAAGATTATAGGATCCCACGATCTCAATCACATAGAAAGTGACTTTGGATCTGAAATCGCCTATCTGAAGCTTCAGATGAATCTTTCCCAAAGGCTCGCTTCGGCGTTGATTGAATCCTAAGATAGTAGTAACCGTCTTACAGAGCTTGTGAAGAGGGATTTTTAGTTCATCCAACAGACTCTTTGGCATTATGCTTATAGCAGACCATGGGTCAATGAGGATACGATCTATCTTCATCGTATCGATATAACCAGTGTAGTAGAGAGGCCGATCATGTCGATTATCCTCCAATAGCATGTCGTCTTGTGTAAAGGTGATATTTGGGATAATCTCCAATACACTGTTGCAATGTAAGCAAGTGGCAGGTTCTGTATCTGGCTTCTTCAATTGTGCAATACAAGAGTCTGCTTGAAGAAGTGCTTCACTTAACGTCTCCCGAGTTTCTTTAGAAAGACGTAGAAGTTCAAAAAGGGACATTCTAGCTGGAGTATTAGCAAGTTGAGCTAGAATGTCGAAGTTATAAGGCTTCTGAAGCCCAAGAGGAGGGGACTTCTTGATTGGTTTATCAAACCGAGCCTGTTGTTTGCCTTTCTCAAAAGCCGTAGGCTTGGAAGAAACAGGTTCAACTGGTGTAGTTGAAGGAACAGGTGCAGTAGATGATTCTTCTTCAGGAGGAACATTAGGAGCATCTTTATCAGCTGGAGGGATATCAGGAGTATCCTCAGGATTCTTGGAATAATCCTTTAGATAAGGTTTCCCCGTTCGAGTAGCACCAGCAAGTGCTTCTTCTTTCTCTTTTGGCTCTGTTTCAGAGGTAGACCCAAGAGACGTCATATGACATGACTTAATCTTTCCAGCCTTTTTGGACTTTCGAGAAGTAGTATTTTGAGGAAAAGAAGATTCAAAATCTGCCACTAGATCAGGATGAATCCACATGATTTCTCCAGTTTCCAAAGTGATTGGCACTAATCCTTCAAATTGTGGAGGAGAAATATTCACTATCTCAAGAGTTGCCTTGAGAATAGGAACGATCCCACTTTTAAGAAGTTGAGGAGGGAAATCTCTGAATTGCATAGAGACGACGTTGGAGGTGACGGTCTTCTCTTTCGGAGTAAGGGAGATAGCTCCAGATTTAATCATTTCTTGGATCTTTCCTTTCAGTACATAACATGTACGAATTGTGTGACCCAATATTCTGTGATATGGGCAGTATTTGGGATGATCTGTCTTACCAGCTTCATCAGGTTTCTTGATTTCAGGTAATTGTATCTTATTACCTTTCAGCAGACATTCAAAGATACCAAGGACATCGTCATCATCGAAAGAGTATTCTTCCTTGGGGCGAGGTGTTCTTGGTTGTTGAGTTGTAGAGGTAGGAGAAGTTTGAACAGTTGATGCATCTTTGCTCTGAAGATTAACTTCAAGAGTTTCTTTTCCTTTGCGAACATTGTTTTTATTGTTAGTACCTTGACCTGTTTCTTTGGGAGTCATCTGCACTCCTAAACCTTTGAAGGTTTCAGCACTAATTTCTGCAGCCTTGGCACTAACTATGAAAGAAGGCCAGTCTTGGAATTGGGTGGATCCTGTCCACATGCTGATGATTGGCAACAAGTTTGATTTGCATGTGTCGATGGTGACAGCATCAGGAGTTTCAAGAGGCATCTTCAGAGCTTCTCTTCGAAACCGTTCAATGTAATCCTCTGTAGTTTTATTATTTTTCTGCTTGATTCTAATAAGAGCAGACATAGTCATGTCATTGAGCCCTTCATAGAACCGTTCAAGAAACATCTGTTTAAAACCGGCAAATGAGGTAATGCTCCCATCTGGGAGACTTCTATACCATTCATAAGCCGTTCCCTTGAGACATCCAACAAACACCCGAGTAAGGAGGGCGTCGCTTGGTTGCAATTGATCAGTCATCACTTCAAAGTGATTAATAAACTGACTTGGAGAAGTGGTTCCATCATAGAATGAGATAGTAGGAGGCTTGTATTTAGGAGGATACGATACTTGCTTCCATTCTATCGGATAAGGTTGCTTGATGCCTAACCTTTGTAAACCATCTTTCTGTTTGAATGCTTCGAATTGAGTTTTGATATTCCTCAATTCTTCATTAACAACTTCGAAAGATTGTGGAGTTGTAGCTTGTAGAGAATAGTTGGGAGGAGGAACAGCATTATAAGCACTACCCCCAGCTCCAGAAAGACTAGGGTTTGGTTGAGCTGGTCCAGGAGTATTGGATTATACTGTTGGAGGAACTTGTACTGGACTTATATCAGCGTCAGTTGGTATGGCATCTGGTACAGTCTGTCGATTTTGCAACTGAGCTGTCATGAGTTCATACATTGATTTCATAGTATCAGCCATAGACTTCATTTGCTGTTCCAAAGAAGCAATTCTTTGATCTTGAGGAGTCAAGGAAGAGGAAGGTTCATTGTTCAATTCATTATTCCCATCCACCATATACGTCGTGACTGTACGAGGGATTATTGATGAACTGGTGGATGTTGTTTGTTCTGAATCACTGCTTCGTGCATCAAAAGTCATTTATAAGAGAACTACCCCCAGTAGGAAGAGGTGGGAAGTTAGATTCTCCCAGAAATTTTAGAATCATCTTCAGAGATCAAATTTCTTTGACTAGAAGCTAAGACTCTTGCTCTGGTGTTTCTATATACTCCATCTGGACTATCAGCTCTACCTCCAGTATCCCGAGAGGTCATGTTGACAGAAGCAAACAAAGGCTCATCTTCATCAGGCATAGATTCACACTGAATCCGATTAAAGACAGATTGTCGTTTTGTTTGACATCTGCATTGCATTGTGACTCTTGACTGAAAGTCATATTCATGATCAACATGGTCATAAGCCATTGATTGACATCTGTATTGAATTATGACTCTTGGATAGAAGTCACATTCAGCATGGTCCTTTGACACAGAATCACTTCTTCTCTTCTGTTGAAGATATTCTCGTAAATCTGTTTGTGAAGATTGAGGAGTATATTTCCAGTTCTTGGGTCTTGATGGCTCTTGATTATATAGAGAATGATTAATATGAGTCACATAGTTTCTTGCATACTCTGCATCTGGATCTCTTATCCTTGTTTCCAACTGGTATGGTTTCTTAACACCAGAAGTGTTAAGTTTTGTTCTTAGATCAGGTGGAGGTAACACATTGGTTTTGGAAACATGGAGTTTTCCTTCCATTGACCTAGATATTTGCAGAGAATGAAAAGTTGAACCACCCCCTTGATTAGGAGTTGGTAACAAACCCTCTTTTATGGACAGATTCTGTGCCCAATTCGGAGAAGTCATAGAAGAAGACACTAAGGAATGTTTCTTCTTAGACTCATTCAAGTTTTGAGACATAGAATGTCCAGAAGGAAGAGTAGTCAAAAGACCATCTTCTTTTCTTTGACTAACAAAATTGTCAGTCAAAGCTGTTCCTGAAGTAAAAACTACAGGAACAGAAGAAACAACTAAAGAGTTATTCCTTTTCGAAGGGACTTTGTGTGGAAGACCACCCCCAGTTCTAGTGGAACTTGGCAAAGAAGAAGAGATAGCTAAAGAGCTATTCTTCTTAGATGAAATACACGCTAAAACAGGCTTGGTTAAAGAACCAATACTGTTAGCGTGACTTTTGACTTTGGAAGTACACGCTGGAACAAACTTGGCTAAGGAGCCAGCACTGTTAGCGTGATTGTTGATTTTAGAATTATACACTGGAACAAACTTGGCTAAAGAACCAGTGCTGTCAGCGTGACTTTTGGGTTTGAAATTGTATGCTGGAACAGATTTGGCTAAGGAGCCAGTACTATCAGCGTAACTTTTAATTTTGGAGACACACACTGGAACAGATTTGGCTAAATTTCCCCAGCAGAGTCGCCAATTTGTTTTCCATAAATAAATTCCTTTATTTATTGTGTATCTGGGAAAATTACAACTGTGGGAATCTGATCTAGAAGACGATCACTTTATCCCTTGGACTATGCGAAGAAGAAAAGCTCTCAAAATTTTGACAGTAGATAACTATGTATCTGTACAATGAATGAGAAAAAGAACTCTATTTATAGAGTCAAAAAAAATAATAACTGAAAAGATATCTGTCTTCACAGCCTGTACTTAGTTGAAAATCACGCAGGATTTAACATACGCAAGGTTGTGAGCAGTTACTGGACGTAGCCTGTAACTGTTGGACACATGGCGATCATGCATGAGTCGTGTACAAGTTACAGGACACGCAGGCGAGAGATCAGTGGCATGGCTGCCACGTACTCCAATTTGATAAAATCTACGCAGACTTGTTGAAGACAAAATTCACGCAGACTCGGGGCAGAAAGCTTCAAAATCCACGCAAACTTGGGACAAGAAGCTTCAGGATCCACGCAGACTCGAGGCAAAACGCTTCAAAATCCATGCAAGCTTGAGGAAGAAAATTTCAGAATCCACGCAAACTTGAGATGAAGATCTCACAATACACGCAGACTTGAGGAAGAAAACTTCAGAATCCACGCAAACTTGAGATGAAGATCTCACAATACACGCAGACTTGAGATAAGACTGCCAGCTGTCTTGATTCAGCGTGCCTCGACTGACATAAAATCTCTGACAGTGGTTGCTTTTGTCAGTCGCATTAAATGACAAGAAGCTCTTTTGGTACGCCAACTTGACGAAGGTTGAGTCTTGCTGAAGAAGATTTCAAAAATCACGCAATAAACAGCTGTGATCTCTCGAATTCTGTGCATACGTGGCATACAAAGAGACATTCTTCGACTGTTGTGCTGTCAGTCATAATTACTCTCTGACAAATGATGAGTTGTCTCCTCAGCGTAATTTGTAAATATTGTCCTGATCAACTGAGCGTGACTTTTGACTTGTTCTGATCAACTCAGCGTGACTTTCATTTTTGAGGCCTACAAAGACTACCCCCACTCCTGCGATGATTTGGCCTTTGGGGCCTGTTCTTGAAGCGCCATCGAAAAACATCCGCCAGACGGAGCTTTCTTCGGTGACGTTTGATTCTTAGACCTCGTCCGGGGTGTCTTTATAGAGTCTGGAGGACTCTGGGATGGGGTGTGCAGCTAAAAAGTCGGCCAGAGCCTGACCCTTGACGGCTTTTTGTGGAACGAACACCATGTTATATGGCGTTAGCAAGATTGCCCATGTAGCTAGCCGGGAGTTTAATGACCCTGGCTTCGTCATGAGAACTCTGAGTGGATTGACTAGGGAGATGACATGAATTGTCTGGCCCGAGACATAAAGACGAGTCTTCTGGATGGCAAATACCAAATTCAAACACTCTTTTTCAACGGGGTTGTACCAGTGTTCGGCCTCGATCAGTGTTCTACTGAGGTAGTAGATAGCTTTCTCATAGCCTGCATCGCTGTTCTGAGCCAGCAGAGCGCCGAGGGAATGATCCATGGCACGGACGTAGAGGAGAAATGGTTTACCGACGACGGGTGCCACCAGGATAGGCGGTCTCGTCAAGTAGGCCTTGATATCTTCGAAAGCTTTTTGGCATTCCTCTGGCCAGACGTAAGAGACTCCCTTCTTCATGAGCTGGGTGAAGGGTCGACATTTTCCGGAAAGGTTTGCTATAAACCTCCGGATGTATGCCAGATGCCCCTGTAGGCCTCGAAGATCTCGGAGGTTCTTCGGAGGGTCCATGGCAAGGATGGCTTTGGTCTTCTCGGGATCGACATGAATGCCTTTCGTCGTGAAAATGAAGTCCAAGAACTTTCCGCTAGAAACCCCTAGGAAGGATTTAGCGGGGTTCATCTTGAGTTGATGCGTTCGCATAAGATTGAAGACTGTCTTAAGGTCTTATAGGTTATCTCCTTTGAGACTGCTCTTGACTGCGATGTCATCAACATAGCATTCGACTGTCTTGCGAAGATGCTGACGGAAGATGGTGCTCATAGCTCGTTGGTATGTCGCACCAGCGTTCTTCAAGTCGAAGGGCATCACTGTATGAAAACCCCTTCGGATTCCTGAATGACGTTTGTTTTGCGTCATCGAGGAACATCTTAATCTGGTTGTAGCCCGAATACCCGACCATGAAAGACATGCGTTCGAAGCCACATGTGTTGTCGATCATCACGTCGGTGATCGGAAGCAGGAATTCATCTTTCGGGCAAGCAGCATTGATATCTCTGAAGTCGATGCAGACTCGTATCTTCCTATTCTTTTTGGTGACAGGGACGACATTCCGACGTTTGGTCTTCGCCTTCATCTTCTTGAGATTGTGCAAATGCCATGTTGACTGATAGCACCTTCTTGAAGATCGAGCCGATACTGGTATCGGAATCCCAGGTTGATGCTTCGGACGAATGAGAATGTTCTACTTCTTCTGTCTCCGAACTCTCTGGAGTTGCCGGTGGCATAACATAGCCCACCCTCTGTCGAGTGATAGTAGTCTTCCTTTAGGTGTTGGAAGCCGGAAAGGAAGACGTTGACCCTTGTCGTAGTTCAGGCCTTGGTTGCTTTTTAGGTCGTAACCCATCTTTTGGATGAGGTACTTTGCCTTGTCCATGTACCGATAGACTTGTATTATGTCGGTATCTGGTTCTTGCTCGAGTGGCGGGAGGTCTTGATGACGCTCGACTTTGCCGAAGATGATGGATTCTTTGTCTCGATTCCGTGGTGGGACTCCAAAATAGACCCCTTGGAATGTGACTACTCGATTTACATGGTACATTGGGATCCCCAGTATTGAGAGTAGCATCTTCGGGATGATGCTGAGGGATGATCCTGGATCGATCTGAATCCGCTTTACCTTGACGGAACCGACATACCGTGTATAATACAGTGGCCTGTTGTGTCGGTTGTGCTTGAGCAGCATGTCTTGTTAGGTGAAAGTTATATTGGGAATAACTTTATCCGCACAATGGCAGTACACACATGTGGTCGGGGTATCCTCAGGCTGCTTGACCTGACTGATGAAGGATTCAGCATCCTTCAGGGATTCACAGAGAGCTTCACGGGTTTCCTTGGAGAGACGGAGAAGCTCAAATAGAGACAGGCAGGCAGGAGTACCGGCAAGTTGTGCCAGTATATCGAAGTTGTGGGACTTGGCTAGCCCCGAAGCATTCTCCTTTCGCAAAGGCCTGTCGAAACGAGCCTCTACATGCTTCTATTTATTGGCCGCTGGAGGCTTGGATAGACCTCCTTCTTCGGCAGCAGGGGCAGTGCAGGGAGGCACCACCTCAACGGCAGCTTCGTCGGGTTGGACGCTCAGCTGCGAATGGGTTTGTACATGGAGAGCCACTTCTACGGAGGAAGAGACCATGCGGCAAAACTTGATCTTCCTGTCCTTGGTTTTGGAGGCAGAGCGTACCTCCGATTGAGTAACCTCGGAGACGAGATCAGGGTGAACCCATAAGATCTCTCTCCAAGATGTGGTGAGTGGGATGAGTCCACTCACGTTGTCACGAGTAGGTGGTAGATTGACCACCTCCATTGTCGCCTTAGGGATGGGGACGGCGCCATCTTGTGTTGTGGTTGGCGGTAAGGTATCAAATTGGAGTGACACCAAGTTGGTCGAGACCATTTTCTCCTCGTAGTCGACGGAGATAACATCCGCATTGATCATGCGCTGGATATAGTTTTTGAGGACGTAGCAGTCCTTAGTTGGATGTCAACAAACCAATGGTAGTGACAATACCTCGAATTGTCCACTTTCCTAACCTCGTCGGAACGTTTCGGGTCCGACAACTTGATCTTGTCACCCTGCTTCAGTATCTCGAAGAGTTGCAGGGTGTCTCCATGTTTGAAAGAATAAACCTTCTTTGGCCTTGGTGCAAGTGGAGGCTTCTGGGTAGGTGCTGATGCACCTTTGGAGGCATTGACAGTCAATGCCTGTTTCCCCTTTATCTCTCGTCTAGGGTTGTTGGCTGCAGGCCATTTCTCCTTGTCCTCAAAGGCAGGAAAACTAACTCCCAGAAGGCGAGCATTGGATGCCTTTTTTTCTGCTGCTTCGGCTTCGTTGATCAAGGAACTCCAGTCGAGAGGAGGAGTAGAGTTGAGCTAGAGTTTGATCGAAGGCAGCATGCTCATACTGTAGGAGGAGAGGAGTGCATGCTCGGGCATGCCCGGGGGCAGTCTGAAGCAGGCCTGTCGGAAGCGTTCGATGAATACTCGAACTGTTTCCTTTTCCTTCTGACGTATCTCTATGAGGGACGCCATTGTCATGTCCTTTCCGCCATCGTAGAAATGGTCGAGGAAGAGACGCGTCAAGTCATCGAAGGAAGATATGGAGTTATCGGGAAGACTGCAGTACCAGTCGTACGCCACTCCCTTCAGTGCCCCGACAAATATGCTGGTGAGTAGGGCATCCTCCTTCGGGAGATGTCCCATTTGAGACTGGAAGTACGTCAGATAACGGCGTAGAGAGTCCTTCCCGTCATATGGCGTCAAAGTTTGAAGTTTATATTTGGGAGGATAAACCACTTTGTTCCATTCGAGGGGATATGGTTGGGGGATCCCCATCTTTTGGTGCTCCTCTTGTCTATTCTTGGACTCAAAGCGTTCGCACAAGTCCCTGATCATTTGGACCACGTCTTCCGTTGAGCTGGGAGTCGAAAAAGATGGTACCGTCTGGAGTTGAGCATTTGAAGGCTCCAACATCCGTGGTGCTTCGCGACGATCTGTATCTAAGGATACCCGTTGAAGGGGTACACTTGATTCTCCATTGGCCCCGGGGTCAGGACCGGTAGAAGGTGCCCTGGCCAAAGCGGACCGTATTTCAAACACTGTTTGAGTCAGTGTTTGCATGGAGGCAGAGAGGGTTTTTGAGTCCTCCTTCCAGGGTATCCATGCGCTGGATGAGGTCTGCTGGCGGCGCATCTGGCTCGGTATCACCCCAGTCATGTATACTCTCATGACACGGCTGGAAGTGGATGGATCGGTTGAGGATTCACTCTCGGCCTCCCTCTCCTGTAGGGGAGTTGCCTCTCCTGGAGCTTCGTCCTGGCTACCCCCAGCTACGTTCTAGAGGACACCCTCGTCTTTGGGAGAAGTATCCGCAAGGGCCTGATTACCCCCAGTTCTGTCTTGGAGGACTTCTTCGTCTTCGAGGCGTAGATTCACAGGGGCTAGACTACCCCCAGCTGTGCTCGGGAGGCTAATTTTATCCCCAGGATGAAGATCCATCCCAGCTGTGCTCTGGAGGATATCTTCGTCTTCAGAAGGAGGAACAACAAGGGCTTGACTACCCCCAGCTTCCTCCAGGATCTTCTTTCTCTTCCGAGTGCCTTCAAACACTCCAGAGGATGGGACAGTTGTCTTGGTTTTCCTCGGCTGTCTCTTGGACGAGGACGAGGAATTGTCAGTCGCCTTTCGGATTGACGAGGAGTTAGAGATTACGTTGCATGAAGCAACCTTTAGTTCTGGCTCCTCTTTTATTGACACCTTCTTCCTGAGGCAACGTCGGAGGGGTGTTGATGATTAGAGTGGGACTGCTGTTTTGCAACAACCATTAATGGTGACTACAGCACAGGTGTGCCCTGTGAGGGGCGCATTGTGCTTGTCAATCGACTCTCCTGATCGGCGTTTGTGAGTGATCACGTTACGCAAATCGTTGGAGGAGAGTGCCACCTTCGCACCCCCATCAGGCGCATGGCAAGGCCAAGCGCCGGGGTGGTCAAGTGAATGCTGTGCCCCCTGATCCAACACCAAACAGGCGCTCAGATCAGTAGTGGGGGAACAACATTTACAGTGACTTGAACGAGCCTCAGACGCACAACCAGTGGAGGCGAGGGAGTTCAAGACCGCAGGGTTTGCCTTGCTCGACTTGGTTGCGAACGCAACAGATGCGCCCAAGTGAGACAAGGACTTTGAACATTGACTCATTTCATAAGCAGAAGCACCCAAGTCGACCTTATACAGCTTATCATCAGCAGCGCGCATGATTGTGAGCGCATGCTTCTGGTTTACTGTCGGCATAGCACGTTTGAGGCGCATGGCCCGTGCAGCCTTGGACTTCTTCGTACCAGTCCGCTGGAGTGCATAGTAATCAGAGTCCAAATTCTCCTCGCCACTACAGCGAGTGAGTCTGTCAAAGACAGAGACCTTTTGTGGCGCATCAGAGGTAATGCACGGGGCATTGGCTGCGCCCCTGCTCCGTCGATGTATCTTCCTCGCCTGGGAGGGAGATGGCTAAGGAATGTGGTCAGCCGCACGTTTCCTTGAAAGATACGCTGCACCGGTGGGCGTATCTTGGCTGCTGAGGACATCAGCAGGAAGGGTAGGCTGCATCGGCGCATCCCCTTCGGTGATGGTGCCAGAGACGTCGACCTTGCGCACCCAGACCTGGCGAGTCTTCTTCGGCTTCGGCAGTCGCTTCGAAGGACTGGCACTGCCTTCAGAGATGAACTCCTCATACGCCTGTTGATTGAGACGTACGACCAGCGTCTTGTGGGAGGAGTCCACCTTCACGTCGTCGGATTGTGACACAGCTTTCTCGGTGGAGGAGAAAGATGTCCCCAGCAGAGTCGCCAGCTTGTTAGCCATTAAAATCTTTTGATTACAAATTTCAATTACAAATAGAACAGTGTTACAATGTAGGACTTAGACGTAGGCCTAGGAGTACACTTTTGTTTATCCGGGTCCCTTGTGCCGATGGAGCGAGTGGTAATGCGTTGACTCCGTTGACGATCTGACGACGATTCTCGGTTCTCTGAAGGTCTGAGTTTCTCTGGGTGCCGGAGCTTGCGGAGAGGAAGAAGACGTTGAGTATCTGTATCTGCCTCTCTGTGTGTATTCGTAGGTCTGTCTCTGTATATGTCTGCCTCTATTTATAAGCAGCAGGTTGGGCTGCTCATACACGCATATGTAGGATGCTCCTGTATGTGGGGACGCCACGTGGTTGAAGCTGCAGGAGACGCATGGATGATGCACCATCATTTATGGGTTGAATCCTTCATGCTGCATTTGTGGGTTGGCACGTAGCAGGGGAGAGGATCTTTCAGTTGCTGAGATCTTGGATGGTTAGCACCCCTTCATAAGCTGAATTGAGTCAAAGGACACGTGGCGCATGTCCGTAGCTCAAAGATCGCGAATTTGGTGGAGAGTGATCTGACAGGATGTACCTGTGACTGGGCGCATGAGGAGACTTTGGCTTGTAACCTTTAGGAGTCACGAACCAGTCTGGGCACACGGCTTTTGAGGCGCATGTGAGGCTTCAGTAGTGACTTGACTTCTGTCTTTAGGGATCAGAGAAAAGTCCAAGGCACACGGCTTTTGAGGCACATGAAGAGATTTAGGCCAATAGCTGCGGAGGCGCATGCGAATGTTTGGGCGGCCACGTGGCTTGTAACCGCCGGAGGAAAGTAATAATGATGCTGACGCCGGCGACGCTTCGTCTTCTGAAAAAGCTGTCAACTGTTCAGTCCTCGGGGGACGTGCTGCCAACTCTGTCAAACTTCAGCATTTAATATTCTTGACAGGTGATGGGCCTTTGAGTGGACGCATCGATCTGCGTTCTACTAGGCACATGGGGGTGCATGGGGGCGCATCCTCATAAGGCGCTTGGGGCTGATGGGTGCATCTGTATAATGCGCGGTCTGACCGGCGCATCTGCTTTGCATGACACGTCTTTATTGGTCAGACTGTTACGTTCTTCGAGTGCTTTAAATAGCCGTTTCTTGGCCGAATTCAAAGCGTCAGGTTCATCACCTATTTAATGCAAATTTATTGCACGAGATTCGGAGAGCCAGCCACTTGGCGCATCGGTTTGATTTGTCCGGCCTATAAATAGTGGCATGGAGAGAGTTTGCTTCTCGTTCTCTCACGTCCTCCCGAAATAAACTTGTTTGCTCGAGGACATTCTGCTGACGAGATGCTCCCGAGGGTGGAGATGCGACGTATTATCTTTATTGATACACTTGAAGGTGACTGTTACATCCAAAAGTCGGAGTTGAGGGCTTCTGAGGCAGGCAGAACATGCCTGTTGCATCCAAAGATTGGGATGCTCGAGCCTCGTCTTCGTTATGCTGGAAGAGCCGCAGATCAGAATTGTGGTGCTCCGATCATCTTCCTTAGGCTTTATGAGAGCTCCTCCTCTCGCTAGAGTGGGTGTTGTCCATTCTGGTTGAGTTGAAAGCTGCTCCTTTAGTCGCGGGTCGTTGGAGAGCTCTTCCTCCAGCTATAGGGTTGACTGTCCACCCATGTTATGCTCAATAAATGCTTCATTAGTCGAAGCATTTGATGGAGCATATGCTGAGAATGATGCGCCTGACTGAAAGGACGACACATAACTGAGCTGCTGAAGAGATGCACATAACTGAGCCGCTAAAGGGATGCACCTGGCTGAGACGCCGAAGTGATGCACCAAACTGAGACGCCGAAGTGATGCGCCAAACTGAGTCGCCGAAGAGATGCGCCTGTTTGAGAGCGCATGGTGGTTACTGCGCCAGGCTGTAGACTTAGGGTCTTTTTTTATAGAAGTTCTACTTTGTACAGCCTTTTTTAGACATGTAAATGTCTAAGATTTTGCCGTTTGCTGTGCCAAGTACTTCATCTGAGCTTCCTGGCGCATGTAGTAGGCGCATAGGATTTCTGGTTCTGAAATTCTATGCTTCTACACCCACGACCTAGAATTAGCTGCGGTGATCTTTGCACTCAAGTTGTATAAACACTACTTATATAGAGAGCGAGTAGAAATCTTTACTGACCACAAGAGCTTGAAGTATGTGTTCACGCAGAAGGAGTTGAACATGAGGCAAAGACGATGGTTGGAGTTGATGAAGGACTTCGACATCGATTTACAGTATCACCCCGAGAAGGCAAATATGGTGGCAGATACGCTGAGTAGGCATCTGATGGCTTGGTATTTGATAATAGATCGATATTTGTGGGAAGATCTGGAGAAACTCGGTATAGAGATAGTTCGGCCAGGATCAGTGATACAAATGATGGCGCTAGACATTCAGTCAGATTTTATGGAGCAGATCAAGGAGACACGGTCTACAGATGAGAGCCTCCACAAACTCAGAGTCCAGGCCTTAGCTGGATTGATAGAGGACTTCACTGGAGCATAGGATGGGTCCTTGAGGCACGGCAGCCGGTTATGCATGTCGAAAAAAGAGCTGATAGAGGCGGTCTTGCAGGAGGCGTACCGATCGCGATATTCTATTCATCCTGGTGCCAACAAGATGAAGCGTGACTTGCGGAAACATCTTTGGTGGCACGAGATGAAGATAGATGTATCACGTTTCATTTCGAGATGCCTAGTTTGCCAACAGATCAAGGTGGAGCGTCAGAGGCCAGCTGGTCTATTGCAGCCATTACCCATTCCCGAGTGGAAGTGGGAGCATATCACGATGGACTTCGTCTCAACGCTTCCTCGTTCCCAAGGTGGGAAGGATGTCATATGGTTCATCGTAGACAGGCTGACAAAGTGTGCTCACTTTATACCCTTTAAGGTAGGTCTCTCCACCAAAATATTGGCAGAGCTATACATGTAGCAGATAGTTTGCTTGTACAGAGTACCAGTGAGCATCGTATCGAACCGGGACAGCAGATTCATATCCTATTACTGGAGGAGCTTGCAGGAGGAGTTGCGCAGTCGGCTCAAGTTCAGTACAGCGTACTACCTACAGACCGATGGACAGTCCGAGAGGACGATTCCGACACTATAGGACATGCTGAGGACTTGTGTGCTAGATTTTGGCGGATCATGGGAGAGCCATCTGCACTTGGTAGAGTTTTCATACAACAACAGCTACCAAGCCAGCATCGGTATGTCTTCCTTCGAGGCACTATATGGACGACAATACCGTACACTGCTCTTTTGAGATGATGTTGGGGATAGAGTTATGCTTGGGCCAGAGATGATTACTGAGGCAGCAGAGAAGGTCATGATGATCAGAGACGGGCTCAGAGTTGTTCAGGACAGGCAGAAACACTGGGCCGATGCTAGTCACAGACCGATGGAGTTCGCTGACGGAGATATGGCGTTGGTGAAGATATCACCTAGGGACGATCCGATTCGGACGAGGCGGCAAGTTGAGCCCCAGATACATTGGACCGTTCGAGATACTCGGCAAGATCGGAGAGGTAGCTTACAGGGTTGCACTTTCAACCAACCTAGCAGAAGTTTACGATGTCTTTCATGTGTCTCAACTTAAGAGATACGTTCAAGACCCCAACCATGTGCTAGATCATTCAGAGTTGGAGATCGGACCGAGTCTTGCAGTTATCGAGCAGCCAGTGAAGATTTTGGACCGGAGGAAGAAGAGGCTGAGAAACAAAGTCATACCCTTGGTCCGAGTAGCTTAGAGCCGTCACTCTCCGGAGGAATCTACTTGGGAGAGGGAGTCGGACATGAGGGAGATATACCCTTATTTGTTCGACCCACCAGCCGCGAGGGAACTACCCGTTTTCGCCTGATACCGTATAGTTAGTCTTAAATAGTAGCCTTAGACTTTGTTTGCACTGCTTGCTATATTAAACGTTTGTAGAGTCTTCTATCCTTGTGAATTTCGAGGACAAAATTTTTCAAGGAGGGAAGATTTGTAAGCCCCTAAATATTTTAACTATTTTAATTAAGGATTTTTAGTTACAAATAGCATTTATGTCCTTAAAATAAATTATTATAATTATTAAGAATTTTCTAGAAGTTTTAAATAATTTTAAAATAGTTTTTAAAGCCAAAAATATTATTTTGTAATTTATTAAATTGTTTTAATAGCAATTTGTAAATAATTTAAATGTTTTAAATACAGTTTGCAATATTCTAAATTGTCTGTGCAAATATTTTTGCACAGAACAGAGCGGGGGGGTTTGCAAATTATATTTTTGCACATAAACAAGGCGGTGGGGGGCTTTGTGTAATATCAAATATTGGAGGGGGGGTTCCGTAAAACTCCATTAACCATCGCCTTCGTCCCCGACTAATCCCAGACCAGCGGCCTAAACCCTAACCCTAATTCCTAAACTAATGGCTGAAACCCTAATCAAATACTCGACCCGGCCCTATAAATAGACCCCTAGTCGAAACCCTAACCCTATTCTACTCCCCGACCACCACAGCCGCCGCCCTATCCTGTTCTTCTCCGACGAGTTCGCCGGAGACCTAGATCTAGGAGCGCCGCCGTTCCAGCCATCGCCGTAGCCGCGCACCACCACCAAAAAGTTTGTCTCGGCGAGACGAACTCGTCTATATTTTTCCTCGGCCATTTCGAAGCCTCCTCGCTGGTAGCGCCCTCGACAGCCACCGCTCATCAGACACGTACGTGTCATCTCGCCTCTCGTGTCGCTCTGTGTCTTGTGTTTATGTCACTAGACTCGCCTGAACACGAGGAGCCCAGTCGTGTACGTGGACACGCGAGATTCGTGTCGTGCGGGTCGTGCTAGCCGCAGACCGGACTCGTATCGGTTCTATCTCATGTCCCTAACTGTCAGGACACGGGTTAAATTAAATGGTTATCGGATTTAAATTTATGTTAGCGGGTTTAAACCCGCACAGTAATGGGTTTTAGTTTATGGTTTACTGTGTAAATGGGTTTGGGTTTTGGGCCCATGGGTTTTGGACCGGATTTATTTATATATATGTATACATATATGTATATGTATAATAACACACACACACACCCCACACACACACACCACACAGATCTATATAATATATTATATATA